>SNQJ01S0085475.1:41036-56293 GCA_010110895.2 Picea sitchensis | reverse complement strand
TCCATATTTACTTATTATCAACCATGACAAAACAATAATGAGTCATATTTACATCAAACACTATTGGGTCCATTACCCAAAACTTTGTGCTACGGGTCTTTCTTCAAGGGTTGACATCAATGACAACCAACCTTAATCAACACATTTATCCTTCCATATATGCTCATTTTGGCTTCCCTAAATGCGCATTTACGGAAGACAAAATGCGCATATACGGAAGAGAGATTTATGGAAGCTAAAATGTGCATATACGAAAGCTCTCTTTCGTATATGCACATTTTGGCTTTCGTATATGTACATTTTTTCCTTCGGTAAATGCGTATATACGGAAGCTCTCTTCCGTATATGCGCATTTTGTCTTTTGTATATGCACATATACATAAGCTCTCTTCCATATATATAGCTTCAATATATGCGCATTTTGTCTTCCATAAATGTGCATATACAGAAGCCAATATGCACATATACGGAAGCTCTCTTCCATATATGCAAATTTTGGCTTCCGTATATGCGCATTTTTTCCTTTCGTAAATGTGCATATATGAAAGAGAGCTTTCGTATATGCACATTTTGGCTTCCGTATATGCGCATTTATGGAAGCCAAAATACGCATATACGGAATCTTTGTTCCATATATAGAGTTTATGTATATGCAGATTTTGGATTCCTTAAATGCACATATATAGAATCCAAAATGCACACATACAGAATCTCTCTTCTGTATATTGGCATTTACGGAAGTCAAAATGTGCATTTCTCTCTTCCGTATATGCACATTTTGGCTTCCGCAAATGCACATATACAAAATCCAAAATGCACATATACAGAAGCTCTATTCCATATATGCGCATTTTGTCTTCCGTATATGTGCATTTACGAAAGACAAAAATGTGCATTTACAAAAGAGAGCTTCCATATATGTGTATTTTGGCTTCTGTATATGCACATTTATGAAAGACGAAATGCGCATATACGGAAGACAAAATGCATGGGGGTATTTTAAGAGGAATAGTTGAGTATGCCAACGGAGAGATTTAGAAGAGGAGGCAGTGAGGAATTTTGTTAAAGGGTCTATGCTAAAGGGGTTTTGTCAAGGAGTTTTGACAATGTTGTGAATGCTTAGGAGGAGCAACAAATAACAATGCAAAGTAGCATAGGGAAAAATACTAAGATGAGACAGGTGTGTACACTCAAAGGATTCATGTAATGCCTAAAATTATCCTCTTGAATTCCATAGTGTGTGATTAACCTATTGGATGCCAATTTGAGTGACATGCATGCCATTAATAAACTTGTGTAATTGGGCTTGAATATGCCATGTCTGAGGATTAAGTGTCATTTTATTAATACGCCACTATTGTTATGGGAAAATTCCCCTGCAGACAAGTGAATATCCCCTTGGACTCTAGGCCCCTATACCAATACATAAAAGTGAAAATGGACACTAACATTCCTTTGAATCTAACTAACTAATAAAAAATAGAAGGAGAAGGAATAAAGTGTGATGCACCTTATTCTGATGTTTGTCCTCGTTACTCCAACTTGAGCTTGATCTTTGAGCTCCTTAGAATTATTTGACACTTGCAATGCAATGGACAAAAATACAAAGAAATCCTACTCTACTCTATAAGATTAGTCCAATCAAATCCATCTATAAGACAAACATATGTAAAGAGACATAGGTTACAAGTAAATAGGCCAAGCAATATATCAATGAGAACTATTAAAGAAATACTTACAGACCGTAGATGCAGTTACAACAAATTGCCCAAGTCCTCCTCATCCAACCCTTGCAAAAACCTCCCAAAATCATCGGTTTTATATCCTAAATCTTTCTCCCAAGACCATAGGTTTGATACCTCAAATCTCCACACGCTTCTCCATGGAAAACTCTCATTATAAATAATCTTCCTTCTTTCTCAGGGAGATAGATGTGGAGGTACCTTCCCTGCAACCAAATAATTAGCAATGTATGCATACCAAGGTGAGTGAGAAGCTACTGCAAACAAATGTTCATCTGGAAAGGAATCATCTACAGGTGAATTATCATCATTTATATTCAATCTTGAGAGAAAATCAACAACCACATTTTCTTTTCCTAGTCTATCTACTATAGTGATGTAAAATTCTTGTAGTAATAACAACCATCTTGTTAATCGGGTGTTAGTAACAGGTTTATTCATAAAATATTTAATTGTTGAATGATCAGTATGAATAAAAGTAGAATAACCAGTGAGATAATGCCAGAATTTATTGATAGCATAAACTACTGCCAAGAATTATTTTTCTGTGATTGTATAGTTTAACTTAGCAGGATCCATGTTCTTGTTGATATAGTAGATATCATAGGGATATTTTTCCTCCTATTTCCCTAGAACTGCACTAATTGAAGTATCTGAGGCATCTGAAGAAATGTGAAATGGCAGAGCCCAATTAGGCCCTCTCAAAATGGGAGCTGTGGACAATTTCTGTTTCAGATCTGCAAAAGACAATTCACATTTGTCAGTCCAACTAAAGTCAACATCTTTTGTCAATAGAAAAAATAAGGGAGAGGAAAGTTTGGAATTTTTTTTAATGAATCTCCTGTAATATCCAGCATTCCCTAAAAAGATTCTTACTTGTTTTGGAGTTGATGGAGTTGGAATGTCCAAAATTACCTGGATTTTGGCTGGGTCTACCTGAATTCCTGCATAAGAAATGAAGTGTCCAAACACCACACCTTCGCTCATCATCATATGACACTTTTCTTTACTTAGAGAAAGATGATATTGTATGCATATTTTGAGTAATTTTTCCAGGTTAGATAAAGCTTCATCGAAATTAGTACCATAAGGTGTAAAGTCATCCATGAATATTTCCATACAGACATTCACCATATCAAAGAAAATACCAATTACAACTCTCTGGAAAGTGGTTGGTGCATTACACAAGCCAAATGGGAGAACCTTGTAGGAAAATGTACCCCAAGGGATGGTAAAGGTGGTGTTATCTTGGTCCTGTGGAGCAATGGTTATCTGGTTATAGCCACTAAATCCAACTAGGAAAGAGAATTTTTTTTTCCAAATAGGTTGTCTAGAACCTGATCAATAAATGGCAGAGGGAAATGATCCTTTTGTGTGGGCTTATTCAAGGCTCTATAGTCCACACACACTCTCCATTGACAATTTTTTTTAGGCACAATAACCAGGGGTGAAACCCACTCACTGTCTGATATAGGGTAGATGAATCTTGCATTAAGAAGTTTCTGGAGTTCTTCTTTAACAATTCTTTAATATTAGGGTTCATTCTCCTTTGGGGTTGGAAAATGGGTCGGCATTATTCCTTAATGTATATATGGTGGGTGCATAATTTAGAGGAAATTCCTTTCATATCCATGTAATTCCAGGAAAATGCCTCTTTATGTTCAATCAATAAATTCATCAAACGTCCAGTTTCAGCAGAAGATAAATCAGGATTGAGGTTCAGGGTTTTTCCAGGTTTGATTTCTACAATGATGCTCTTAGAACTAAATTTAGGAAATAATTCAATTGTTTCAGTGTCTACTGTTATAGCTTAATTGACTTGATTTACAATAGTTTCATAGAACATCTCTGCGTTGACTCCTTCCTAGGCAGTACGATCAAAGATTCTACTCAATCAGTGATACGTATTTGGTGTAACAACAAAGGGGTCATTGATAAAGCTATTGAGTAGCTCATCCTCTGTCTTGTCTTTGAAACTCAAGGATTTTCCTATGGTTAACATAGGTAGAGCGCTTTCATCCTCTATGTCCATCCATAAAGAATTTTTGGGTTCCACACTGGGTGTAGCAAGAGGATAAAGGGTAAGTTTCTTGGTATCATAACCATCAGAGATGGTCACTGAACCAGATCTACAACCAATGAAAGCATCAGATCTAGCTAAACATGGTCTTCCTAGAATTAGAGGGTGCCCCCCAAATGGGTTTTAGGTTGAAATACGACAAAATCAGTAGGATAATCCCATGAATCAATTGAAATAACTAGATCATCGATTACTCCTTCTGGTTTGATAGTAGAACGATTAGCTAATTCTAAAACAATAAGAGTAGGTTCGACTTGTGTTCTGAGTTGTAGCAATTGTGTCGTATCTATTGGCATAATGTTAATTACTGTCCCTAAATTAACTAACACATCGGGAACAAACGTCTGTCCAATTTCGACAGTGATTGTAGGGTTTCCTGGGTCGCCATATTTAATAGGTGGGGTTTTTCCTAACATCAGTTCAGAAAATTATCCCACTACGTGTACTGTGAGGGGGTCCCTAGGTTTCCTTCTAGGATTTTTGATACAAAGGACTCTCACAGTCTTCTCATAAATAGGGACATCCCTAATCACTTGCAATAGTGGAATGTTAACATGCAGATTTTGCAATTCTCCTAAGAGATTGAAGGATGGTAATTCCAGAGTTTTGGTAATTTCCAATATTTCAGGGAATGGGGGGGTCTGCTAATTCTATGATAGGTTCGTCAATTTCCTCTATTTAGGCAGATGGATTTTCCCCCGATTCCTTGTCTGATTCTGAATATGGAGCATCTTCAATTATTGGCTCGACTATTTTCCCTGATCTTAATTTTATCTCATCACAAGGCATAGGGGTAATAGAAAGAGCTGACACATTGTGTATACCAATATTCTGAATGGCCTTATTATTTGGATTTGGTTTAGGTTGCACATGCATCTGAGGCTGCAAGTGAGGATTGTTTTGTGGGGCATTGGGAGGTAACTGCAGTTGTTGCTTTTGGTACCAGGGTTGGAACTGATGTTGATAGGGGTTCTTTTGGTGATGGTTTTGAAAAGTAAGTTATTATTGAGGGCCTCTCCAATATGGGTTCCATTGCCTAGGATGATTCTGTTGTTGGGGCATAGGTACCCATGAATTGGGATCCTGATAAGGAGGTGGCATATGATTTGGAGGGGGGGCATTCATCTGGCCATATTGAAGTTGATTGTTCACATTATTCCAATAATTAAGTGTTGTAGGAGAGAATTGAGGGTTTATACCTTGACCTCGCGGATTCCATTGTCTCCTCTGTGTTATTAGATAGACAACCTATGCTTCCTCATTAGTCGCCTTCATTGATGCTTTTACACATAGTAGGAAGGGAAATTGGTTAGTAGCATGATCTAATTGACAAATAAGACATACCTAAACACTGTTCAGTGGGCACTCCCTTAGTGTATGTTTCTTTCTGCATTTCGAACAAAAAATGGACAATGCTAGATCTGATTCTTCTTGTTTCTGTTTGACCTGCAGAGCATCAATTTGTGAGGAAAAAGAGTTAATCATTTTTGTTTTGAAATCTTCTAACAGATTACCTAATTCTTCTCTTGTTTCCCCTCCATTGGCTGATTTTTGTACCCTTGAAAAAGTGGCATCCCTGGTAGCTGACTTATTCCTTGTAGACCCTCAAGAGCATCTCTTACAAAGATTTACAATGTCCTCATAGGATTCTTTAGATATATCTCCCTTGCCAAGCATATTCAACATATCTAAACAATCATCTCTAACTCCTTTTATCAAAATAGTCTTCAGAATGTCCTTACTCACATTCATATGTCCAGACCTTTGTAGATTATACTAGAGTCACTCCACAAAATCTTCATGGGTCTCTTCCTCCTTATGAGACATCTTGGATAGTTCCTCTCTTCGTTCCCTCATTCGGTAACAGTCTTGGTACTTGTTCAGGAAAAGTTGCCTCATTTGTCCCCATGTTGAAATATTTTCTCCTCTAAGGCTCATGAACCATCTTAACGTGTTACCCTTCAATGTAGATGGAAACAATCTAAGCTTTTGCACAGTGGTAGTGTAATCATAGATTCTACATAGAATATCAAATTCAAATAGAAACTCATCTGGATCCTCAGTAGATAATCTATGGAAATTTGGCATGGCTCAGAGAGGTATGTTCTTCATAGGATCCATCCCCCGTGTAGGAATATTAGTAATAGGAAATACTAGGGTAGAGATAGTATTTTCATCATTTACCTGATCTTCATTTTTCACTATATCCTCATGGTGGAGATATTCTTCATTATCTCTAAACAATCATCTCTAACTCCTTTTATCAAAATAGTCTTCAGAATTTCCTTACTCACATTCAGATGTCCATACCTTTGTAAATTATACTAGAGTTGCTCCACAAAATCTTCAAGGGTCTCTTCCTCCTTATGAGACATCTTGGATAGTTCCTCTCTTCGTTCCCTCATTTGGTAACAGTCTTGGTACTTGTTCAGGAAAAGTTGCCTCATTTGTCCCCATGTTGAAATATTTTCTCCTCTAAGGCTCATGAACCATCTTAACGTGTTACCCTTCAGTGTAGATGGAAACAATCTAAGCTTCTTCACAGTGGTAGTGTAATCATAGATTCTACATAGAATATCAAATTCAAATAGAAACTCATCTGGATCCTCAGTAGATAATCTATGGAAATTTGGCATGGCTCAGAGAGGTATGTTCTTCATAGGATCCATCCCCCGTGTAGGAATATTAGTAATAGGAAAGAATAGGGTAGAGATAGTATTTTCATCATTTACCTGATCTTCATTTTTCACTATATCCTCACGGTGGAGATATTCTTCATTATCTCCTTGATTATCCATATGTGCTCTTTCTCTCCACTCAATACGGAAAGTGTCCCACTCCTCTTTAGTGACTATCTGTCCATTGATATTATAAACAACTTATTCTGGCTTGTGCCTGTTCCGAGCTGAACTTTCTTGATCTTCAATATTCTCCAGTGTCACGTGCTATTTTGTTGGTGACAAATCTTCAACTTCATCCCCTGATGAAAATGATGTTTCAAAATGGGTTAGTTCTGATGTCTAAGGAATATGTCTTATTGGAGGATTTGAAGGGAGAAATATAGATACTGTTGGAGCCGCCCTTGTTTTTCACCTCGCTCAATTTTCAATTTTTGATACTTGAGATCTAAAGTTGCTTTTCTTTTCCTTCTGAAATCATAAAACTCTGAAATCCAGTCCCATGAATAGCAATGCTTTGTCACTTTCAAAAAAGGTCCATTTTTCGCAAGTATGTTTGTTCTTTTTGCTTTATTTTGGGGTCACGCAAGTCGGGCACTTTATTTCTTGAATTTACAAGTCCCGAGTCGCGAAAATGCGAACTCGGTTCTAAATTTCGTCCAAGGCATTAACCAGGATAAAACCTTTAACCCATGATTATACGTCGTCGGGGTTTCGCGCCTCGGCATCCGTCAGACCCGAGTTTTTGTTCTTACAGCCCCGATAACCGAGAACGCGATGACTTTGTGATAACCTTGGTCGGAGACTAAGGGTAAAAAACTAACCATGGTTAAATATTGGTTCTCGGCACATCATCACGGTGTCCAAAACTCCGATTCACGAAGATGCGACATAATTATGGAGAGATTAATTAGTCGCCTAATCTAATCTTTCCTTCTCTTAATTCGAGTCTTAATTATCGCCACATCGCGATATCGCGACGCGACATATCATTTTCCCAAAAGTCTGTATCCAAAGTTCTGAGTCGCGATATGGAAAATAAATTAATTATATAATTAAAGATGCGCCAAATCACGGTTACGATTAATTAAGCTAAAATCGGCACTCGCAGTCTCACGAGTCGAAGGGTCGAAATGTAAAAAGGAAATTCACGATGCAGCGAAAAGCGAGAAAATTATTTAAGTCGTTAAATTTTGTAATTTCAATTTAAACGAGATACATCCCGCGCATCGAGGTTGGCACACTTTACGAGGTATTTACTTGCTCTCCATAACCCGATTGCCTGTCAAGCCGCCGAGCATTGATGACATTAATGAAGTATTAGGGTAAATCATCGAATAAATAAGATCGGATTTATACAATAAATTTGGTTTTATTTGTGATTTGACAGACTTATTTCAAAGGTACAAGATTTTCAAATATATACGAGAGTTTCGTCTATTTTAAACATTTCTCATAAACGCACAGAGCTCACTTTTCTCCGAGGGAACTCATTTCCACATGTATACACAGGTCTATTGCAGAAGAGCGAAAAAGCAAGCATCAGCCATGGCACCAAGAAGAGCAGCGAAAGCAAGTGTCGAGGTTGCAGCGCAAGGTCCAGACAACGTCTCAGATACTTCACCTCGGACTGGCGGCTCAGTACCCACCTGGTCGTTTATCTCAGACATCCTACAAACCGAGTTGGTTAACTACTCAGACTCCGATGACAATGAATTTGAAATGGATGATCTGAACACTAAATATAAGACAATTGTTCAGTCGGGGATGCACCTGGTTGCACCCAGACCTCGGTTTCTCCCATACTACGACATGATCCGATGGGCATTGGATCACATCGACCTACCCACTAGAACTATCATAAATGACCGACGGAACACGGTCGAGACTTTCAGACTAGAGCATATCCAATCTATGTATAAGCTACCGGCCACTTCTGAATATACATATGGCAATGAATTCCTGGACAAATTCAAAAAGAAGGAGTGCGAAGAATATGATAAAACCATGGCTGGTTTGATAAAAGAGTGGGTTTCGCACTCCGTGACATTCAGAGCGAATGACAAGGGCGTGTATTCAATTTCTTCTCTAGATCCACAGTATATGTATGTGGCGATGATGACGTGCCGACTTTTCGGAAGCAAGGATACTGCGCATTTTTACATCCGGTGGGTACCTCTCATCTTTCGAGTAGCATAAGGTTGCTCATTTAATTGGGTGAAGATGCTCTCCGAGAGTTTGTTCAATAGGGTCACAGAGTACCAGGAGAAAAAAGCAGTTGGGAGACCATCTAGATTCTTCATGTCCACGTATATCATGGATGCAATATGCTCCATGACACCTTTTCCTTTGATGAATTGGGCTTGGAATCCAACCCAAGAGAAAACTGTGCATGAGTACCACGACAAGTTGTGGGAAAATAACACAAATAAATTTATTTATGAGATTTTCAACAAGGTGATGGTGCCCCTGCACATCGCCATTTTTGGTCTTTCGCCACCCCGCATCTCGGATAGCATTCCTGCGAATCTGAGCAGTATCGCGGACTGGTACGTAGAAGAAGAATTCTCCTATTTTAGAGTTTTCAGAGCTGTTGTTCCTCCTTTAGTGCTACCGTTGTTCATCCCCGACAAGCTGGCCTGTCATGAGATTGCTCGACAAACAGTGATTGGCGGAGTGAGTAAAGAGCTCAAAGCGTCATCAAAGAAGGTATGGCCATTTTTCCCTATTCGACTTAATTCCTATTCCTTATTAGATTTCATACATGCTAAGGCTGAAGCTGCAACCTTACAAGACTTGAGCCTAGTCTCTATTGAGTACAAAAAGCATGATCCTCAGAGGGTTGTAAGCACCCATTTGGGAAATTGTGGATTAAAGAAGTTTGAACACGAATGCTCACCCTCGGATGATGTTTTCCGAGGGGCGAGGTCCTATACGGAAGTGCAATTTCGAATCAGGTCTCTAGCACCCGAAGACAGGGCATCTGTTTTAAAATTTCAGGAGCATAGGAAAAGATGTCTCCCTGTGGTGTTAGGAGGTTTGGGACTTTCCAAGGATAAAGAGAAGAAGGTTGAAAGCTCTGAGGGCCAAACTTCTAACACTGAAAAACGTCAGGAAGGACAGCAGGAAAAGAATCCAGAACAGGAAAAGAGTCCTGAGCAGCAGAAGAATCCCGAACAGGAAAAGAGTCCTGAGTAGGAAAAGAATCCAGAACAGGAGAAGAGTCTCGAGCAGGAAAATAATCTCGAAATAGAAGGAGGGACTAATGACCCACCCAAGGAACATAGTCCAGAGGTGGAAGTAAAAAACACAGACCCGCCAGAGACCCAGAAACCGGAGACAAAGGCAAAGGTTTCTGATCCTTCGAAGGAGCAGGGCTCACTCGACACACCAAGAAAGGCGGCAAAGCAAATTGGGGAACCCATCACCTCTGTCACACCCTTGCAGTCAGCACAGGGTGATGTTAGCGAGGGATGGATTTTCGGCGAAGAACTAAGACCAGTCAGAGCAGAAGAACTTCCTCCCAATGAATTTTTCTTCAACAAAAAGAGAAAGGCAGTTGTGAAAAGGGAATTCTCCCGGGAGGAAGGATCAAATGTCAAAAGGTTCAAAGTAATGACTGATGGGATGAACAAAAGGAAAGATGAATTTGCCACGGAGATTGTAGGGATGCTAGGAGCGTATGCGACAACAAATCAATTCTCGGTCGGGGCATTAAAAAATCAGCTCAAAGCAAAGAATCGCCTGATCAAGACTCTTGAAGCCAGAATAGCTTCAGTTGCGGAAGACGCTAAGAGTCAAGTGAGTGGAGCAATAGAGCTGGCCAAATTGGCTGATAAGAAAGAAATCATATTCCTCAAAACCAATATGGAACAAGCAAACTCAGTGATCCGAGAGGGTAGAGTGCAGTCGGGTCAACAGAGGGATACAATCACACAGTTACAGGCTCAGTTAGAGGTTGTAGAAAGCAAGGTGATCGACATCAAAATTGTTAAATCCCGAGCAATCGACATTCGGAGCAGGATCTCTTCTACTCAATAGAGTCTGCTAAACAAAGTAGGGGAGTTTCGAGAAGATTGCCTGTTTATGCACCAGATTTCTGAAAATCTGATTGTCAAGGAAAGAAACGCGGAAGCTGCTCGGATCGCCTTCCAAGAAGCAGTGATAGCCACCAACAATAGATTTTCAGCAGGGGCCCCCGGACTCACCATTGCCGAACAAACTAGGGGTAATATTTTGTTAAAAAACTAGGAACATGATATTACTTTAAGCAAGGAGCAGGCTCAAAAAGTGTCGAATTCGCTAGAAGAAACTTTCAAAGCTATAAATGGTGAGTTGTTAGGGATGGAGAGTGGAGGTGACACAGAGACGCTAAGGCAGATGAATATAGAGTGGATCTCCCTTGACATGAAGGAGAAAAATGAGATAAATTTGGCAGAGATCTCTAATATGGACAAGGTAGACATAGCTCAAATTGATGGACATCTGATTCAACCCAGCACGCAACTCGGCACCCTTGATATTGTTGATGCACATATGGGGAATAAACTTCCACAATTAGCTCGAGAGTGCTATTTTTCCGAAGCCATTTGTCAAGCAGAGTCGTCACCGCTTGTATCCCAATTCGTGGACAGATGTAAGATATGCACTGAGTCTATGCAAAAAAAAGCACCTGGCCCTTCTTGAAAACGGAGTAGAAGAGATGGAGTGATTTCGCTCCTAACAGCTGCCAAACGGAACTGTCACAGCTTGTATCCAGATTTACGGACAGATGTATCATATGCACCGAGTCACGTAAAGGAAGCACCTGGCACTTTTTGAAAATAGAGTATGAGAGGGAAAATTTGTATAAATAGATCACCAAAATAAGAACCAAAGGCTGGACTTTTTGGGATCAAATTGTAATAGATTTTTTTGCATGAAGGAAGTTAATACAAGCAAATTTGGAGATTCCTAATTCCGTCATGACTGTGTTGCAAGTTTATTTCGTTATGTTATTTGTTTCTTTTCATTTTGCTCTGCATAATTGATGTGTATCACTATAATTTAGTACGACCACTACTATAGTGAAAGGGATTTTATCTTTCTGTAATTGTCTCTTGTCTTTTCTCTGCACCATCTTTTAGTGGGTGTAAGACCAATTTGCATTTACAGAATCATATATTTATTTACACTATATCAATTATGTCTGTGCTAGTTTCTTCTTCTATGTATGTGCGAGTTTCCTATTGACAGGAACCTTACGTTGTCTACAGCTAAACATTTTTCTCTCATCCCACATATTTTTATTGAAAATAACACAGTTACGGGAAAGGGCCTTCAGTTTGTGTTTTTATTTCATTCTTCATGCAAAGGTTTCTCTTCACTTCGACCGAATTGAACAACGTTGAAATCTCTCGTTAAATCATTTCATATTTGTACTATTCCTCAATGACTGACCCCGCAACAATTCAACCAAATATTCAACCCGGGCTAGCTAATCAAATACATATCGCTTTAAATCTTTTTGACACAATTCTTAAAACTGCGAACACCCAGGAGGAATTGGAACATTCATGGGCAGCCATCGAACAAGATATTACTACCCAGGAACAGTTGGAAGCTAGACAGCTAGAACGTAGAAACCTTCATTAGTTTCCTACACCGAAGGTTAACGTTTTCTTTGTATAAATCTTTATCATACTTTCGGATTCCTTGACACTGTACTTTCAAGCCTTAAGTACAGACTCAGGAACAACATCTTTCTGGCGCCGTTTCCGGGGACCGAAGTTATGAAATCTTTTCCCTGGGAAAACGACAAACTATTTCGTTGATAGTGTTACTCATTGATAGTGAACATAGAGTGCACACCTTTTTAAGGATTTTTAAAATCTTTCACTTGGTGACTCCACTGAAACACAAACTGGCGTCTGCTAGAAGGCATACCAGACAGAACCCGGATGGCAGGCCGATTACACCTGTTAATGATCCTGAAAAATTTTTAAAAGTGAGAGGCTCATCTAAGGCAACCACTACCGTTCATAAGCCCAAAAATCCACTTTTGAAGACTAAATGCCCTTTAGAAACTCCTACTTCCTGCAGCCCTCTGTCTGATACCAGGGATTCGAAAACAGACTATTCTGAATTTAGGAGTGAGATCCATCAATCTTTCCCATCTGAAAACAAGGGAAAGGGTCCTTTAGAAAGACCAATGTCATTTGATATACCAACCTTTCTTCAACAGAACTTCCCGGTCTCACCTGATTCAAAACAGTGTGTTACACCCTCATTCCCTACTCCCAAGTCGATGGCAAGCGTCGGAGGAGGAGGAGGTAATGTCCCTCCACCGAGAGTATTTGCAAAAGTAGCAGCAAGGTACGCTCCCCTCGTTTTACCGGCTCACCTCCATGATTTACCTGACAATTACATTAAAAATCTTCCTAAGTTCACTGGGGAGGGAGATCTAACCGTAGCCGAGCATATAAAATTTTTTGACGAGTTCGCATACATCTGTGGTATTGAACACGAGGATGTTTACTCGAGGCTTCTTGTACAGACCTTTGAAGGACAGGTCTGAACTTGGTTTAGGAACCTTCCTGCAGCTTCTATTCGTACATATGATGCATTAGAAGATGCTTTCATTACACAATGGGGAGAGCGGAAAGATCACTTATATTACCTTACCGAGTTTGGGTCCCTACAGAAAAAGAACTCAGAAACAGTTATGGAATTTATTCTGAGATTTAACAAACTGTATAATAAAATTCCAGCTGCTGTTAAACCTTCTGAACCATCAGCCAAAGTAACCTTTGCGGGAGCTTTGGAACCTGATTTTGCCCTACTTTTACGAGAAAGAAGAGGAGCCACCTTGAATAGAATGCAAGATGATGCTGTCGAAATAGAATCTAATATGATGGCTTCAGGTAAGTTGAAGGCTAAAGTAGAAACAACCAACCATGATAATAGATATTATAGGGAACCAGTAGGACCTTCCGGGTCAAATAGATCCACTGACGACAGAGTGGATGATATGGCCCGAATAATTAAAGATCTGTCTAACAAAATATCTAGGATGGAGTTGGATCAGGCTAAAGCTAATTCTTCTAACAAAAGAGACTTCAGGAGAAACCCAAATCCCCAAAATCAACAGAGGCAAATAAAGAATGAAGATAAAAAAATACAAGCTCCACTAAAAAACGAAAATCTTATAGGAGCAAGTGACCTCCAAGATTTCGGAGATTCAGATGATGAAGTTGCATGTTTTGGTGATGAGTGTTCACAGTCATTTCTGACTAGGGAAGACTATGAGAAATCCTTAAATACTCCTCAACCGTCTAATGAAGAAGAAGAAGGTGATCATACTGACCTCTGCGTATCTCAACCAGAAACATAAATGATAGCGGCTGATTTTCAACCCAGATACAATCTGAGATCAAAAAATAAGCCGACCTCAACTAACCAACCTAAGAAAATCCTCCCAAGGGATCAATCTCATGAAACTCCTTTGGAAGAGACATTGTTACCCAGCAATAAAGTCAAGATAACAAAGACTCAAGAGTCTGAGGTAAAAAGGGCTGAAACTCAAACAAAGGAAACGGGGCCGATAGATAAAGCGATCCAGACAAACAAGTTGGAAGAAAAAAGCTCGGAAGTCTTAACCAAAGAAACGGACAAGGAAAATTCATCCTATAATTTTGAAAATGAATTAAATAAAATTAAGATACCGATTCCTTTGGTAGAATTAGCCAAAAACCCCGCTTATCGGAAGCAAATTTCCAAAGTGATGGGTGTTTATGAGCCAGAAAGTCACTCCGATGTTATCAACCTTGAAGATGACAGACCTAACATCACCTTTGGTCCTCATTTTGAGGGATCCAAAGACAACATCTCTCCTTTCTATATCACCCTGAATATACATGACCAGTTGCTGCATAACTGCATGTTAGACTCTGGGGCTTCACATAATGTTATGCCCAAAACTATAATGGAGAGGTTGGGGCTCCAGATCACTAGACCCTATGGAGACCTATACTCATTTGATTCAAGAAAGGTTAAATGTATGGGAATGATAAAATATCTGGTAGTTACCCTGGCTCAGGTCTTGGTCAAGAGTATCCTGATGGATGTGGTTATTGCAGATATTCCCCCCAAATATGGTATGTTGTTGTCCAGATCATGGGGAGCCAAGTTGGGAGGTTCTCTACAATTGGACATGTCATATGCCACAATCCCTATATTTGGTGGTCAGTTTACCCGGTTGTACAGAGAAACAAGATTGGCATATACTGTCAGTGATCCTCAGAATCCAAACAACTTTCCCATTTACGTTGCAGACCAAGATCTAGGAAATTGCATATTGTCATTTGATGATGGTTTACATGGGTGTCCAGAAGAACTTGATATGGAGCAAGAAGAGCTTAGCCCCTTGACTGAAGAACTATGCAAAGGTGGTATCTGGAAAATGTACTTCGAGGGCGCTTCGTCTTCTGAAGGAGCTGGTGCTGGCATACTTTTGTTAGCACCTGAAGGTAAGTTTACCGTTCCTTTCTCATATCGCTTGCAGTGGGACATAGATTACACCAACAATGTATGCGAGTATGAAGCATTAATCTTGGGTTTAGAGGCTGCAAAGAAGTTGAATATAAAAAACTTGGAGGTTTACGGGGACACTGAATTGATAGTAAAACAAGTAAACCGACAATACCAAGCCAAGCATCGCAGACTAAGAACATACAGAAATTGCGCCTGGGATTTAATGGAGAATTTTTTCTCATCTAT
>SNQJ01S0085475.1:6770-23086 GCA_010110895.2 Picea sitchensis | reverse complement strand
CACACAAGATTATGGTGGCCAACAATTCACAAGGATTCAAAGGAATATTGTAAGAAGTCTAATGTTTCTCAAAGATTTGGGAATCCATCTAGGAGGGATGAGATTCCATTGAGACCTAAATTAAATTTACAAGTGTTCGATAAGTGGGAAGTAGATTTTGTAGGTCCAATTAATCTATCATCAATAAGATCAGGAGCAAGATATATTATTATAGTGACAAAATATTTAACCAGATGGGATGAGGCAACACTAGTAAAGGATTTCAATGCAAAGACTACAACACACTTTTTATTTGAATAAGTAGTGACAAGGGTTGGATGTCCAAGAATATTCATGAGTGATCAGGGGACTCACTTTATCAACAAGACATTTGAGGCAATGTTGTAAGAATTTGAGATATATCATTAGAAGAGCGCTCCTTATCATCCTTAGGAAAATGGAATAGTGGAAGACTTTAACAAGATTTTGGAGAATGCCTTGACAAAGATTTTTAATGTGAACATAGATAATTGGATTTGAAGGTACCATCAATACTATGT
Organism: Picea sitchensis; assembly: GCA_010110895.2. NCBI lineage: Eukaryota > Viridiplantae > Streptophyta > Pinopsida > Pinales > Pinaceae > Picea > Picea sitchensis. The sequence goes on along the minus strand of SNQJ01S0085475.1, from coordinate 22,547 downwards.
TCTTATATAACTACATACAAGAAGATAACATAGTAGACACCATTTAGGTTGGTGTATGGATAGGAAGTAATAGTTCCCTTAGATTATTTGATACCAATTTTGCGCATTGCAGAAATTACATATTTGAGAGAAAGGGGCACAATGTAGGAATGATTATCTCAACTTATGGAATTAGAAGAAGACATAATAATAGTTGGTTTCTATCAAGAGGTACAGAGAGAAAAGGATAAAGCATGGCATGACAGACACATTAAGAAGAAGAACTTCAAAGTTGGAGATCTGGCTCTCCTTTATGACAACAAATATTTGCAGCACCTAGGAAAAATTAGAAATCATTGGCTAGGGCCATACCGGATAAAGTTTGTCACAGGTGGAGGTGTTGTACAACTACAAGATTTATTAGGTAAGGAAGATAAAGGTCTCGTGAATGGTAGTCGAATGAAACTGTAGAGGGACAATCAAACCACTAACCCTCAGTAGTTGTAGCACAGCAAGTAGACTTGTACATATTGTAAATAGTAGGAGCTAAAAGAAGAAAAATGAAGAGAAAACTAGACAAATGAAGAAAAATCCAAAAATGAGTAGTTAGAGGAATAAGTGATAAACAAATAATTGAGAATCACATTGTGCAACAGAGATAAATTCAGGGAGACAAAAAGTGAAGATATTTCACATAGGATAGATATGATAGAAGGAAATACCAGTGTACCCACGATAGATCACAGTAGAAAAATACAACGCACCAAAAAAATGAAATAATCAGGAAAAAGAAAAATCAGTCATTGGAAAAAGAAGGTGCGGAATGAAAATTTATGACAGTCATCGAAGCATGCCTGGAAATATTTGGAGCACTTATGATAGCATTTTAGAAGCAAAATCAGGGTTCAACGAGCCACATTGTGAATTCGAGCAACGAAAGAGCTAAGAAGACAAGAGCGAGGAGAGAACTAGTGATTTAGAAAGCCAATAGTAATATTTCAGAAGAAAACCCACTTAGATTCCAACAATATGGCACCACCCAAAGTCGAAGAACCCAGCCAAATGTCAAGGAGAAACCGCAGAAACAATAGGTCACCACTGAAGCTAGAAATGGAGGATGAAAACCCTATGCAGACAGAGGTAGTGGTGGATGTCGACGCCATTCCCTCATGTTGGTGTAGGAAACTTTTGGGAGAAAATAAAAGAAGTTTTGAAGGGATCAAGGAATAAATAAGGAAAGATAAGGCAGTGACAGAAATAGAGTAAAAGAAATGTCGAGGAAAAGTGGTTACAACGTGGATAAACTGTTGTGAAGCAGTTGGAAAGTGGACAAGAACCAACTTGGAGAACGGTTGGATTGAGGACCAGCCGAGATTGAGCAGTTGGAAAGTGGAAAAACCTAATCCACTTAGGGTTAGGGTTTTTGTAAGGGATTTGTCCCTTTTGTTATAAGTAGAGTGTATTAGGACTATGAAAAAAAGTTTGTTTAGTTGTTATTCGTTTCTTAGTTGGATTTTTGGTTAGAAGTTCTTATTTTTGTGAGGACTATTTTGATCTATGGAGATCGATTGTAATGGAGGAAGGAATGTACAGTGCGCGGAACTAGATTTTTTCATGAATATTAATAAAGAGATGAAGTGACTCATATTTGTGGACGTAGCCTCAGGAGGGGGTTAACCATGGTATATCTGGGTTATGTGTAAATTTTTGTAGTACTTTTGATTATAGTTTCTTTAGTGAGTTTATGTTGAACATGTTAAAATGATAAGGGAAATAATGTTATGCACTAGGAATAACTGATGAAATCTATAGAACAACATTAATGGATGAATGTCATAGTTAGTATTCATATGTGAATCTTATGTTACAGTAGATGAATAGATGTCATTTAGTATATGTTGTTATAATGGTTCATGAAGTTCTGTTGGAATAGTTGAGTCACTGGTCAAAGATAAGGTCTTGCTAGGGTTAGCATAGTAAATGAGGATTCAAGGGCTAGCAGTTGAGTAGATCAAATGACCCTGAGAGAGAAACACATCCCATCCCATGGTTGCAGACACATGATTCATGCGGCCACCCATTGAAGTCATCTCGGGTGAGACTGCACAACGCACCCTATGAGTTGTGTTTCCTTCTAGTATCCAGAAGGGCTGATGGCCAAAGGGAATTTGGTAATCCTATACTTAGAACCTGGGTTAGACCATAATAACCAATAAATGGTTATGTTGTCGGTTGGAACTCAAAAGATAAAATCGGGAGGGATGTATCATGCAGTATAGTGCGAGGGTTTAAGAAAGGGGATTTTTTTAGGTTGGAACCCCATGAAAGAGGATATTGAAAGATGGTTGATAGTTCAGGAACTAGAGTTTTCCCACAAAGATAATAGAAGCCTTAGGTTTAAGCCAAGAAAGTACTTGGAGAGATATGTATTCAGCGAAATAAATGAGATTTTATTTAGTGATTTTCTCAAGATATTGCAAGAGTGGATAACATGACTAGAGTATACCCATCCGAAAAATAGATTTAGATAAGTGGAGTGAACAAAAGAGAGTATCACACGGTTGAAGAGAGTGAATAAAAATTTTACCCGCGCAGTAAATTTATGGCTAGAAAACATTGTAGTGGGGTATATCACGGAGTTTGCAGTAGATACATCGAAATATTATAGTTTAGCAGAGAAGGTGTTTCTCATGGGTCCAAGGGGAAGGTACATCATGTCATTTTAAACTTCAATAAAGATATTATTGCATGATAAAGGGGTATTAAACGTGGAATCAGACAGCTAAACTACCCTGCGTGCATGGGGGAGTTAGGGGAAACATTGAGGGAGGTGTCAAATGGAGGGGAAAATGGATAGAGGAGATCATATTAAAGAGAAAGATCCCATTATGATGGATCAAGAGGAGATCCAAGAAATTTTGCAAAAGGCAGGAAGGATGCACAGTGGTAGACCCTACCAATACAAGCTCAATAGGAAGAAAAGAGCAGTAGCCGAGAGGGAAGGGTTGGATATTTATGAGGAAGAGGTAGAGGATCTTCGTGTTGTGGAGCACATTGAATAAAGATTGTGCACCACATATGAAAGAAATATTAGAGGAGAGGGATATAATGAGGAAGCATGTACCCCTCTCCATATCTGAATTAGTGTAGAACCTACAACCCCATGTATGATTAACACATGAGAAAAAAAAGCATTGTTTAGAGAAAAAGTGATTGATGATCAGAGGAATATAGGATATTAGAATAGAATTAGTGTTACAAGTGGAAGTACCAGTAGAAAAACCACTGGGATTTCAAGTCCAAACAATAGTACACAGATACTAGTACCGTGTGGATCAAGTACAACACATTCGACAATGGCAGGTGTAGATCCAAGGATAAGATTACCAGAGTTCCATGGGGATGGATCAAAAGACCTAGAAAATCACGTGTTCATGTGTGAGAAAATATGGGAAGATAAAAGAGTCATTGATGAGGTAGAAAAATTAGCACAACTAGCATTAATATTCAAAAACCGGGCACTAGATTGGTATATGAATCTAGTAGAAAACAATCCACAGGGTGCACCAGGAACAGTAGCAGAGATCAAACATGCACTGATCAATGAGTTTCAAAGGCCAAAATAAGAGGATAATTTTATGAATGAGATGGTTGACGTTAGACAGAAACTAGGAGAGTCTGTATGGGACATCGATAAGAAGTTCAAGACATTGAAAGGTAAACTGAAGTATCCCATTTCTGATATGCAGCACAGACAATTGTTTATAAATTATTTTTTACCACATTTCAAATATCCATTGAGACATCAGAAATTTTAAATCCAGGTAGAGCCACTGCAATAAGTGATGCATTTGGAAGAGAATCAATATAATCAGACAGATCCGACTATAGAGGAGTTGAAGGAAGACCTGAAAAACTTGAAAGTGCAATTAAACTAGAATAAAAGTAGGGAGAAAAGAGAAGGAGTGTGGTGTACCCTGTGAAGATCATAGGGACATCACAAGAATGAGTTTCTAACATTTGCACAGTACCTTGGAGTAGGGATACCAAATCAATTTCCTATAGGAGGGCCTTGGTGTGAAATATGCAAGACACATGGGCATGATTCTTATCACTTCCCTATGATGCATGAGTACAAGATAGAATCGAAGAGTACTTTATATAACTTTTGTAAGTTAGTGGGACATGAAGAAAAAAATTGTAGAACCCTGGAGTTAATGAAGGAAATAAACTCATATGCATACATGATGTAGGTTGAGTTGATGCAAGGACATACTATGCCACAGTTTGGCAATGTGAAACAATTCCAATCAGTGCCACAGTTTTAGAAAACCCCGCAATATAATTAGATGCCACAATATCATCAACATAACATGGATCCAAAAGGGAGCAGAGGAGGATTCAGAGGTAGAGGAAGAGGAGGAATGGGAAAAGGTAGAGGGCATATTATCTGCCATAATTTTCAATAGCAAGGACACTATGCCAAATAATTTCCTCAACCAACAACAACATGTATGTATTTTCTCATAGTAGATCAAGCGAGATAAGATTCCCTGAAGTTAATGATGAAGATTAAAGAGAAGAGAAATCTAAATAAGAAGAATGTCTAGTGGATTGTTGTAGAAATAAGGAATCCCAGGAGGAACATTAATATAGTGACTAGAGGAGTAGCGATGATAGGAGTAGATGCACGTGATCAGAAGAAGGAATATCAATGTTGGATTCAAAAGAACACTCAACCACAACAAGAGTTTGAAGAAAATAAGGAGAAGGAAACTTTCAAGGAAGCAAAGATTTCCTAGAATCTTTCTTTAAATTACTTAATGAGAAGAATGTCATGGATTTGTTTAAAAGTATGCTTGAGAAATATAGCATAGAGGAAGGGGTAGGAACATAACCAAATAAGATTAATCAGGTCCATAAAAAGGAAATAACTAGCAAAGAGTTCATATTGAATGCAAATATAAGAGACTTTAACATGGGAAATGTTATCCTAGACTTAGGATCAGATGTCAACATTTTTCCAAAGAAGACTTGGGAAGAAATGGGAGAACCTACACTAGGGTATTCCAATATCCAATTGAAGCTAATAAACCAGCAGAGAGTGATTCCCATAGGCATATTGAAGAATACAAAATTGGATCTAGATGGTGTGTGCACCACAATAGACTTTGAAGTGATGGATATGGTGGACGAGTCTATACCATTTCCAACACTATTGGGAATTGATTGGGCCTTTGAAAATCAAGCCATAATTAATTTAAAAAATAGAAATATGATATTTAAAGTTGGGAACTTTAGGTTAGTAGCACCTTTAGATTCCTTGGATTGTGAATTATATGTAGAACCTATTCCTGACAGTGTCCTAGAGGATGATGTGAACTAGTTGTATAGGACTACTGCGCGAGAAGAATACTATGTGAATCCAACTGCATATGGAGTGCTTCGTTGGAGAAGTATTAATTCTGACATGTCAAATTCAGATACTGGATTAGAAAACTGGCACCAAATATTGCATGAATTCTCTACTAGTAGGTGCTCCAGAGTTACACGTGTAGTAAAATGGGTTGAGACAAAAGTAAGATAGTTTCCCACATTTACTAAAGAGGGCAATTTAGAAAACTTCCTGACAGAGTTCGAATTGGAGGTTTTGGATAGTCAAATATTATTAGTGTTGGATATACCAATCAAGGACACACCTACATGATGGTGGAGTGCACATAAGAAAGTAATTCGGGACTGGTATTATTGTAAGTGACTAATGCATAAGATTTGGTAAGCATCAGCAGGATAAACCCCTACAGAAGTATGATGGAAGAGGAAACCCAAGACAACACACAAATGATTGTGTCACGAACTACAGATTGGTACCACCAGGGGAATTTATGCATTACTTTATTCATACATTAGAAGGAATACCTATTAATTGGTATAAGGAGCAGGAATTGCGCAGAGAAACTGCAAGATGGGGCACAGTGCAACAAAACTTTATTAGGACCTTTGCATTTCAAGGTGAAAATCCATGGGTGGATCTAGCATTATAGAGGATCAAAGGGAATATATTTTAAGAGTATGGGGTAGATACAGTGACATTAGATATAGATTATAGAAAATAAACACTTGAGAAATTAGTTTACTTCTATCAAGTCATAGAGGATGAAGAAGTAGAGGAAGACCTAGGTGACATACATATATTATAAGGGGAAGGAGAAAGAGAGTTGGAAGGACCCCTGTTAGAATCAAAATATTTTACTGCACCTACGAAGGTTAAAATGGTCAATATTGGGACTGAAGAGAATCCCAAGATAACCAACATTGGCGATTACTGGGACAATGAGACAATGGAAAAGATAACTTAATTATTGTGTGAGTATAGCGACTTATTCCTAGCCACATTTTCAGAGATGCAATGGGTAGCAGGAGAACTTGGAGAAATGAAGATACCCCTCAGACCAGAGGTAAGACCAATTAGGTAGAGACCATAAAGATTAAACCCCCATCTATAAGCATAAGGTTAAGGTAGAAATTGACAGAATGCTATAATTATGAATTATAGAGCATGTGGAAGAATCAGAGTGGATTAGTCCAATGGTGGTATAGGAAAAGAAGACTAGAGGGATTAGGATATGTGTGGATATGAGGAATTTAAATGATGCATGCTTGCATTATCCTTTTCCTACTCCATTTAGAGATGAGGTTTTAGAGAATATGGGAGGACAAGAAGTGTACTCTTTCACAAATGGATTTTTAGGTTACCATCATATCAGAATTGCTCCCGAGGATAGGTACAAAACTAAATTTTCAACAGAGTGGGGTTCATATTAGTACACAGTAATACCATTTGGTTTAAATAATGCACCATCAATATTTTCTAGAGTAGTAGTAGCTGCATTCAAATATGTTATACATAAATTTTTAGAGGTTTATCTGGATGATTGGACAATATTCGGTTTATTGAAGAACCATGTAGAACTTTTGAGGTTAATGTTAGAAAGATTTAGGGAATGTCGGATCTCTTTGAACATCAAGAAATGTATATTCATCACACCATTTGGCATCCTACTTGGGAACATTGTATGAAAACATGGCTTGATAGTAGACCCTGCCAAGATTGTTGTTATTGTCAATTTACCACCACCAAAGTTAGTGCACTAGTTGGAGAAACATTGGGCCACACAGAATACTACAGGAAATTCATAAAGGGATATGCAAAGATTACTGCGCCCATGGAGAAGTTACTAAAGAAAGACATCAGTTTCTAGTGGAATGATGAATTATAAGAGAGCTTGGACATACTGAAAGAGAATATGGTGACATCACCAATTTTGAGCTTTCCAGATTGGAAAAAATAATTCCATGTGCATGTGGATGCTTCATCCATTTCCCTTGGAGCATTTTCGGCACAACCAACTGAAGGAGACATTGATCACCCAATATATTATGCTAGTAGAAAATTGTTTGATTCTGAGCATAACTATAATACTACAGAAAGGGAAGGTATGGATATGGTATATTCCCTACATAAGTTTAGACATTATTTATTGGTTCAACACTTTAATATGTTTATAGATCATTATGCTTTCAAGTACCTAGTTAACAAGCCACTGTTGGGGGGGATATGTAGGTGGTTGTTATTGTTTCAAGAATATGATTTTGAAATCATAGTAAAACTAGGGAAGTTGAGTGTAGGACCAGATCATCTTTAAAGAATTACTAATGGAGAGGAGCCAAAGAAATTCAAAGAAATTTTCCTGATGCTAACTTATTTTTTGTTCATATTCCTGATGATTATTTTGCTAAGATTGTTTGATTTTTTATCACAGGATTGTCTCCCAAGGAACTTACTATCACAGAGAAAAAACAGTTGGTAGTGCGCATTGTAGACTATCAACTGATTACAGGTCATTTATACAAATTAGGCACAGATGGAATTATGAGAAGATGTGTAATGGATCATGAATGATCCATGGTGTTAACATAAGCACATGAAGGTATATATGGAGGGTACTATGCAGGAAAGAATAAATAACAAAAGGTGGTGCGCGCATGATTATGGTGGCCTACAATACATAAGGATGCAAATGAATACTATCAGACCTATGATGTCTGTCAGAGGGTGGGAAAACCATCCATAAGGGATGAAATTCCACTTATGCCCCAAGTAACTCTACAGGTATTTGATAAGTGGCTGTGGATTTCATTGGACCCATTAACCCACCATCAAGGAGTTCAGGAGTCAGATACATCATTAGTGTGATAGAATACCTAACCATATGGGTAGAAGCATCCCTAGTGAAGGATTGTAGCTCATAAATTGCAGCATAGTTTATGTTTGAGAATGAGGTGACCAGGTTTGGATGTCCCACAATTTTGTTAGGTGATCAGGGAACTCATTTTATTAACAATACAATCAAAGCTATGACAGAAGAATTCGAGATACATCATTAGAAGAGAACACCTTACCATCCCCGGGAAAATGGTACAATAGAATCTTTTAACAAGATTCTATATAATGCATTGACATAGATTTGCAATGTGAATAGGGATGATTGGGATTTGAAGGTATCAACGGTGTTATGGGATTACAAGACTACATGCAAGAATCTTATATAAAAAACACTATTCAAACTCGTGTATGGGTATGAAGCAATGGTTCCATTGGATTATTTAGTACCTAGTCTACACATTGCAACAATCACCAACATGACAGAAGAATGTGTTGCACATGAAAGATTTGATCAACTGATGGAGCTGGAAGAAGACACAATTTTAGTAGGATTTCACCAGGACGTATAGAAAGAGAAGGAAAAATCTTGACATGATAGGCACATAAAGAAGAAAATATTTAAGGAAGGAGATCTACTTCTCCTCTATGATAGAAGGTATCTACATCACCTTAGGAAATTCAAGATGCATTGGTTAGGGCCTTATCAGGTAGAGGCCATCACAAATGGAGGTGTTGTGCAATTCAAATCTCTTGTAAAGAATAATATCAAAGGAATGGTGAATGGAAGTTGACTGAAGTTGTATCAATACACTTGACCGAACAACCTGAGGTAAAAACAGAAAGAGGAGGTATGATTGTACATATTGTATATAGTAGATGTTAGAAGAAAAAGATAAAAATTCCTAAAAAGAAGGAATGTAACAAATAGACAAAAAGATAGGAGAAAACTAGAAGGTTTTGGATGTAATATAATTATTAGCATTAACAGTGTGTCGCACAAAAATCAGTGTTAAAGACATTATGCACTAGGAATTAGTTGACATGTACAAAAGTGTAGTGAGCGGGAAAAAGTGAAAAAGTGAAAATTGTTAGTGCTAAACAACTGTCAGTACATCGTCCCCATATAAAGTTAGAAAAGGGGGGAAAAGGTAGTCAGTTGTGTTTTTATCCAAAGAGAAGAGAGAAGAGAGAACCCTAAGTGTAAGAGTGATAAGTGTTTTACAATAGGTTAAGATTTGTAGCATAACAATCCATATTTTGGCAAGATGTCATCGCCACGAGTTGGAGCATCGAGTAGGGTCGGTCGAAACACGAGAAGCAACACTCGAGAAAATAAAACATGGACACAATACATGCCAATGATAGTTGATGTGGATAAAATCCATACACCGGAGTACGAGCCACATAACACATAGGTGGAGGAGGAAGAAAACCCACATAGGAGGTTCGATAGCATGAGGAAGACACAGAAAGGACACAGTCCGACATGTCGATAGGAAAAGGGCCACAACATGAAGAATAGTACATGGTTTCAACACAACAAGGCTTAGATCCATAAGAAGAACAAGAAAAAAATGAAGAGGGCATACTAGAGGTCAGGGTGTCTTCCCCGCAAGGGAAAAACAAAGCTCGGGATGAAAGTAGTGTGCAAGGGATACCGTGCGCATAGGAAAAATTGATAATTGTCCTGCCAAAAATATCTGATGGAGTAAAAGAGGACGATGAAATGATAGGAGGTGTGAATGCTATGAAGTACTGAGACCACAACGTAGCAGAAACTGTCAAACTCTTGGATTTGGTGAAACATAACTACATGGAAAGTAGAGGAGAGGGCCCATCAGGTGTGCCACTGTTGGAGCTTGTGTAGTGGATCCTAGTGCTCTACAACACAGGGATAATGAATTTACTAGATATATTGCATTTTAGGTGCGGTAAAAATATCAATGCATATGTGAAACAACTCCTAGCAAGGGCGCATGGAGGTGTTTTATAGATGGATAGGACAGTTCCTACCAATGTGGACGTAATAGCCACAATTATTGGGCTACCCACGGATGGGGAGAAGCCAGAATAGTATCTGGAGGATAAAACTAAGGCAAAGTCCATTTCGGATGAAATTAAAGCAAAATATGGAACAGAAAGAGGAAATAGAGGGATCATGATCAATGACATAAAAGATCCGAAAACAGGATTCGCCATAAGGTTTCTAGTGTTATCACATTAAGTTGCCTTGGGTATTTATCCTTTAGTTTTATTTTTTTCCCAAAGACCATAGATTTTAATTTTTGATTTATCCTCTTAAAAGTGTGTTGTTTAGGTTCCCTTGATAAATAAAGGTTAAGTCATGACTTATGTTTTGATCCTCACACAAATCTTTGAATCGGGACCATTTTTTATGACCTATCTTTTGATCCCCTTCATGACTTGGCACTAGGATCAATTCACTCCATGATCAGCTTGACTTGACTTACCACTTTCCTCACTCATGCCCTCATAACCTTGCCTCGTTGTCCACTTTGTACTTTTCTTACTGGTCAAATCATTTTTTGAAAGGGAGCGCTACCAACTCATCAGGAGTTTCCATAGCGCACTCACTGTCCATCATGTTTTACCATGATTTTTGGTTATGGCTCCGATGTCATCTCTTCCTTGTTTTCAATGCCATGGGTGGTTAAAATATTCTTTCTAGGTTTCTTATTTATGAGCTCTGCTAACGGTTTTTGAATTTTGAAAACTCAAACTGTTGTGCTGCACAATCTACCAGTTCTGACCAGTTGCCAGCAGTGCTACCAGATCTAATGCTGAGGTGGATTTCGAGGCTGGCTTGCTCATGATACTTTCCTGAGATCTTGCTAAATATTCTAGTTTTCTTTATTCTCTAGGTATTCTGCATTCTTTCCCCCTCTGCATATAAATTTCAAGGAGAAATTAGCTCTCGAGAGTTTGGTAGCCATCGTTCCTGCATAGTTGGAGGTGATATTTTCTTTACACCATCCTATCATTTTTCCCTCCAATCAAACCTATAGATCCCACCACCTTATTATTGGTTTTGATACACCTACCCGTCATTTCTCCTGAGCTCTCAGTGTCCAAGAAAGTCTTATCTTCTACATGTGCAGTGTGCTACCCAGAGATGCTACTGAAATGACGTTGTTTTTTTCCTTACCTTCTCTATCACTTGAGTTGGGATGTTTCGACTAGTTTTCAAAGACAATCACAAGGTATCCCTTCATTATATGTTTTTCCTCAGTATTCATATATGTACACATTCAAGGGAGAGATTTTCACAGTCAGTCTTTCCTAAGATAACAACTAGTCTGAATTAAGGAAATTCTTGAAAAGGAGCAGCCATTATTTACTTTAGGTCTGATGCTTTGACCCTCCTGGTTATCACCACTCTATAACCCTAAAGTTGTTGATCCTAAACTATGGATACTCCTCATAATAAGAATTCACACAAGGGAGGTAATGTGGTTAGAACAGAGCCTATAGACATGCATTTATTCAAGGCAGAGCTCATGGATAGAGAATTGTTTCAAAGGGTGGGATGCCTCTCTTTATGCCAAAATATGCAAAGAGGTCATCCTGAGGTGACAAGGCAATTTTCCTTACATTTTGATGGCTTGAAGACCAAGGTAGGAGACCTAGAATTTGAGGTGTCTGAGACCTCCATTTCAACTGCTATAGGGATCCCTATCACTAGTGAGACTTGGTTTAAATGAATGGCCTTAGATGCAGCCTATGCCAAAGATTTCCTTAAGCCTGAATATCAAACTGACAATCTTTCAAAAGGGGTGCCAAGAAATCATCTGGTTAGGGAATTTGATAAAATATTGAGGATCATTTAGAGGTAATTTACGTGTGAAGGGAGGTTCAATACACTATACCAGTACCATATAAGGCTTCTGTTGCATTTTACTGGCAAAATTGAAATGAACATTCCCTTCTACTTGCTAAGGAGCATAGGAAATATGCCAGACAGGGTTCAATCTAAGTCAAATGCTGTGGATACCAGCATCTTTCATTATGTGTTGATTAGAATGTTGGTTTCTGAAGAACTAAATAAGAAGGATATCTCATGGGAGCATTTCATGATTTCTTCCCACATGAATTTGGACATAGCAGCTACTCCTCAGTTGCAAATAGCAAGCCCTTTTCCATCCACTAGTGCTGCTCAAACAGGCACTACCAAGAAAAGAAAGAGAAAATTTCCTATGCAAGATCAAAAAGACATCAAGGAGGTTGCAAGAACTGAGGAGGAGGCCTATCATTCTCCATAGAAAAAATTTTCACCCCCTCCTGCACCAGAGTTAGAAGAGATCCCTTCTTCTACGAAGAATACAACAAATAAAGGGAAGAAGATACACTTCTCCTCATATCCTTCAACAGTCATCACCAAGGTCAAAAGGCCTTTCACAAGGACATCAGCTATTAAAGAGGCAATTGAAGGACATGTCCTACCAAAGGTCTCCATCATAAAGAAGAAGCAGTAGAAAGAAAAAGGCATTAAGAAGATTTTTGAGGTAGAATAATAAATTTCTATGCAGCAAGAAGAGGAAGCCATAAAAAATCTTGTTGAGATTGTTCACATCACTACTCCACCTAGTAGCCAGACATTCAAAAGATTTAATCAGGAAACTCAGGGATCATAGGAAGGAGGTGGCTCATTTGAAAGCAGGAGCCATGTCAGACAGGGTTAAGATGAAACAAATCATGTATGGCTACAACCACACTCTTTATCTAGCAAGATTTGCAGCAATAAGAGCCCAACCTCTTCATAGGCAGCTCAAGAACCTCTATAGGAAAAAAAAAATTCAATCTCATAACAAAAATATCAAAGCCACAATACAACTATTCCAAGATGAAATCTCTCAAAGGAACTTGAATATATTAGTTGAAGCTGCTACTGAAAAGGAGAAACCAACAGCCAAGGAGAGCATAGCTCTAGAGAATAAGCCTGCCACTGCTAAAGGGAAGAAGCTTGTTGTGACAAAGGGAAGTCCTCCTTCTACAAGAAGGAGTGTTAGGTTAATGAAGTAACTGGTGAAAGGTAAGCTCCATTTTTGAAGATGGCCCCTTTTTGCAAAGATAATCCATTGATGAAATACTACATCTACCACCTATATAGGCTATACAAAATTCTAGTACTTACAGTTCATATTTTTGGGTTTTCACAAAGAATTAATCCCTTCAACAGTAGTAGCGCATACATTTTGTAGCGCTATGGCGATATGGAATAGTCTATTTTTTATGTTCCACCAGTCTGCTACATATAATGCTGCCAAATCTCCTAAGACTAATGGTGTTGCTAATACCCAAGATTTATACCAATTCTGTCAATGTTCAAGTGAATTATACAGGTGGGCTCTACCGAAAGTTTGACAGGATACATAGACGGGCGCTACCAAAATTTTTACAGGATACACAGGAGGGCACTACCGAAATTTTAACAAAGGTTGAATTTTGCACAGAAGACACACAGGCTTGGTGCTACCTTTTCATCTTGCCTATTTTGGAGGTTGCGCTACAGAATCACAGGAAATTTGGTAAAGGCGCTACAAAGTGCGCTACTCAGAGCGCTTCCAAATGATGCTACCAACAGATACCAGGAATCAAGGAGAGTCGAGTTAGCATCTTTATGAATAGTTGGTGATGTGGAGAATTGCAGAGACAATAGCTGGAAACATGATGATAGTTACATTCCCTTGAAGGACACTTGGTAGGAAAGGAGTTGCGCATCAAAGGGAGATCAAGTCAGTTCAAAGATTGGTTGGATCAGTGACCAACATTTTCCCATTTTATAGCACAGTTGTTAGTTAAGTTGTTAGATGGAATAACTTATTAGAGATTTTCATGGGAAGAAGGCCAACTCATACCTCCAGTTGTGGCCTCCCCTTTTGTTATAAATAGGTATTCTAAATGTTTTAGCAGATTCGGATGGTTGATCTAGGCTCGCTTATACTATAATATTTTGATAAATTTACTGTGTATTGGTTATGTACTTGATTGGAGACTTCTTGGTTAATAGAAATCAGTTTTCTTATTCCATCTTATTTGCCTCTAATGCTGAAGTGTTCATGCTTGAATGATTCACATGAATTGTTGTGGTGATATTATGATGTATGTTTGATTATAATACGATTATGATGTTTCTTTAGTGTCCTTAAACTTTGAAATCAAGAAGATCTTGTGTTAGAGTTTTTCTTCTTTAGGTTGTTTGCAGACCCGATTTTTACAGCAACCTCTACACTCTTCTCACTAAAGTATTCCCTCTATTCACATTTAATCCCACTTACTGATTGAAGTTAGTCAAGACCTTGATTTCTTGTGCATGCTAGCCCAGAATTCTGAGTTAAAACAATATCATTTTTTAGTCTTATCCATTTGACCCCTCAAAAACTCATTTTCATTTACACATAACCTGATGGGTATTGGGATTAGATTCCATGAAATTTAAAGGTAATTCCTAGTGATAACATTCTTGGCACCATTTTCAGGGAACAAATTGAAGACATTTCCCTGGGATTGAACAAAAAATATTACTAGTTCTAGAGGTACATTGGAACTTAGTATCTTGAAGATTGCAGCTTGCACCTGGTGACTCCATTGTTTCATCTCTGGCACCTAAAGGCAAACATACGAGATCAAATTCACAACTACCTTTGGTTCCAACTGAGGCTGACCCAGAGAAAATAATCAAGAATGGAAAAGCTTCTCAAGAAATTTTTTCTGCTACTGCTACAAGTGCTTCTAGTTAGTTGCCTGATTCCACTCTTAATACTCCAGTTGTTATATCAAGTAATCCTTCTTTACCTTCTACTGAAGTATCTAAGAATCTTGATTTTGAAAATTTTCCTATTGAATACTCCTCCTTTGATACTGATTTGAAAGAAGAAATCTTTGACATTATTTCTTCCCCTGACATTGTAAAGTGGTTCAGTCTTGAGAGTATTGAGGATTTTCCTACTTTAGGATTTTCTACCCCTCCTCCTGTTAAAATTTCTGCAGCCAAAGAAGAGGGAACCTCATCCCCTTTACATAATTTACCATATTCTTCCAAGACTCGGCCTTCTGCTGTGAAAACTGAATTTTCCCCTTCATACATTCCTTTTTCTCATAAACTGCACACAGTCAAGTCTCCTTATCCTCCTTGTTCACCAAGAGTCCAAAATCCAATGGCAGGCGAACCCCCTGCAAATAGGATGGATGCCATAGTGGCTGCAAGATATGCTCCCCTTGTCTTACCTTAGCCAGTGAATGATCTCCCTGCTGGAGATTATTTAAAATACATGCCTCAATTCACAGGAGAATAAGATATAACTGTTGAAGAACATTTTGTTTCCTTCTACAGTTATGCAGAGAATCAAAACATTGAAAATGAGGATGTGTGGATGAGAGTCTTTGTCCAGAGCCTTTTTGGTGAGGCTAGGAAGTGGTTTAGGGGCTTGGCCCTTGGATCCATTACTAGGATTGAGGCATTAGACAATGCCTTTTTGAGACACTGGGGACACAAAAAGGAATTTTTGTACTATATCACAGAATTTGGATCCTTAAAGAGGAAAGAGGGAGAG
>SNQJ01S0085474.1:66408-94184 GCA_010110895.2 Picea sitchensis | reverse complement strand
GATTGAGGTTGGAAGGGTGAGGGAAATTTACCCTCATCTTCACATAGAATGAGATTGTCTTTTGGAGGTCCAAAAGCTTCCCAATGGGGAGGTGTGATCAGGGGATCAAAATTTGCTCAAAATTCAAAGTGCTCAGAATGCGACGAAAATAGTGCCATTGCGTCTGTCTCGTCTTCTTGATTTCGGCGGTATATTTACTTTGTCAAATGGACTTCGTATGGAGAAGATATTGCGATCTGTTCGTCAAGCCAAACAGGGAAAAAAATTTGATGCTGACTGTACCAGTTCGTACAGTCCGTACGGTCTGACGTAGCAGGACCGTACGACCGTACGGGGGTGACGTGGTAGATGTTGGTTGGTTGATAGCTGGCGAGTAAGGAGCTGACACGTGTCCATTTATGGGCAAATGATATGAGGACACGTGGCCCAATTGGAGGGCGCCACATGTCACTCATTATTTGGTTATGTAAAATTTGTGGTGGAGTCCGCGGGGTTCGACCCCCGGACCTCCCCAATGCATACGCCTTCGCACGACCGCCTGGCCATTGGGCCACAAGTTGGTTCTTGTTAAATATATGCGTTTGAATATATTTGAATTTGCAAGTTTGTATATTGGGTGGGGGGTCGGGTCGGGGCTTAGCCCCGACCCGTGGTCGTTTGTAATGTTATATGACCATGTCGTATAGTCTGATGAATGGCGCAGGTGTATAACACATGACCCATAGTTTTTATATAACATTGTATTAAAATATATGCGTGCGGGGTTTAGAACCATAACCCTCGGTTTATACAATGGTCTAATTGCGCGCAGGGTTAAAACATATGGCCCGTGGTTTTGTAATATGACCAATGGTATAATGTGTGTGGGAGTTACACGGTTCTCCAACGGATTAACCACCTTTTTCCCAGCATTCGGTCATATGCGCCATACGCCCAGGTGTCGAGGTGGTTAGGGGCTGGCGCACCCTTAACTGTTCTACAGTTTGCATCGTTGGTGCAATTGCGCCCGGTGCTGGGTTTTCATGCTTTAAAATGTGTGTGAGCCAGGTTCATTGAAGAAGGGTGTGTTTTGTAGATGCAGAGACAACAAGTTGAAGAGGGAGACTTCCAGGAGGCCTAACTTCTTCATTTTTCGACCGATTGAGGTGTTAAAAGAGCCCAGACAGGGGTTTTGGGACACTCTGAAGCCATTGGAGTAGTTGGTTTGTTAGTTTGAGCATTGTAAGACATGGTTTTGAGCACGTTTTGAGAAATTAATAATAATGATCCATTGGAAGCTGGACCAGGAGATGTAGCCCATAAGAGGGGTGAACTCCTTTATCAATTGTTGTGCTTATGTGTTTATGTTCAATGATTATGATGTTGTCTATGTGTAATTTGCATAAGTAATCCTTTAATTTATGTGTTGAAAAATGATCCTTTTGCTTTAAACACATAACATTCACTTGCAATAAGTTTTTTCAAGTTTTTCAAGTCTTCTTCATTTTTAGATCAGCTTCCTATTAGAACAGGATAATGGGTGGTTGATGTCTCCTATTCCTGGTTGTACTAACACTGCTCCTAATGCAATATAAGATGCATCGAAATACACATGAAATTCCTTGCTACAATCTGGGAAAACCAGAATAAGCACAGTAACCATTTTCTATTTCAGTGTGTCGAAGCTCTGTTGGCAATGTTCTATCCATTGAAACTGATAGTCTTTTTTCAAAAGTTTCTCCATGGGTGTCGTAATCTATGCATAGCCTTTGATGAATTTCTTGTAGTATCCAGTATTTCCTAGCATAGTGCGTAGCTGTTTGATTGAAGTAGGAGGGGATAGATCAACTATAATGGAAATCTTAGATGGATCTACTGGTAATCCCTACTTGCATACAATATGACCCAACAACACTTCGAAGGGTGAAAATAAGATGCACTTATTTAGGTTTAAGTCAATCTTACACTGCCTGCACTTATCCAACATTAGTCTTAAACATTCAATATGATTTTGCAAAATGCTGAAAATAGTCCAATCATCAAAATATGCTTCTAGGAATTTATGTAAAAATTCCTTAAACGCTTCGACCACCACCCTGGAAAAGATGGTTGGTGCATTCTTCAATCCAAATGGCATCACTGTATACTGGTAGGATCCCCATTCTATTGAAAATGTGGTCTTATGGTGATCTTCCTTGGAAATCTTGATCTGATGGTACCCCAAAAATCCATCGGTGAAGAAGTAGACCTCTTGTCCTCCTACATTGTCTAGAACTTCATCAGTGAATGGTGTAGGGAATGGGTCATGCAAACATGAATCATTCAGTTTCATGAGATCTACGCAAATCCTAATTTCTCCAGTCTTCATATCCTGCACCACCATAGGGATTATCCATTCTGACTCTTCAACGGGTTCTATGATTCCTGCTTCTACCATTCTATCTAGTTCAGTCTTGAGTTTTTCCTTATATTTGGGGTTCAATCTGTAAGGTATTTGTTTGAATGGCATTGCATCTTGTTTTAAGGGAACTTTCATCTCTCCCATGGTCCCTTTAATGCCCTTCATATCAGTGAACCTAGTTGGAACAAGTCTTGATACTCATGCAGTAACTCTGTGATCTTATCAATAGTGGAAGCATCCCAATAATCTCCAACATTAGCAAGCTTCGGTGTTTGTTCTGTTCCAATGTTGACTTTCTTGATTTTAATTGGTTGTCCAATGAAAGGTAGCTCAACTCTTGGTCCTTCTATGTCTCGTTGGCCTTCTGTTTTGATGATGTTAACCTTCCTAGGATCATTTTCTTCATCAACATTGATATTATAACAACCTTGCATTTTCTGAAGAGGCATAGTCCATTCATCCTCTTCTTGCTCCAAAGGGAGGCTAGGTACCTCCTTGAACACTTTATATATTATAATCTGTAATACTTGATCCACTATAGGATATTGGATTTCAAATAAGAAGGTAGTTACCAAGTTTTGGGTCATACCATCCCATTCTGTAGGGATGAGGCACAGTTTGGCTTGAAGGTACTAGTTGATATGGGTTGTGTCCAGTGTGTTGATGAATTTATGCACCCACTGATCTTAAGGAATGTTTCTCCAGGCTTCCTCGCAACTTCACACATGGTCCTTCAGACAGCTTCGACTTGTGTATCTAACTTTGCAGCCTTCTACTTTCTCTGAGAACTGCACTGTCATCAAAGTTCAACATTGTACCCAATCTGTAATGTTGTGCTTTTGTGTCCCCCGCCACCTTGTTGGAGTTTCTTTCAAGGCCTCGTCCAGTACCAACAATATTTGTTGTATTGGTACAATTTCTTCAAACTCCATCAAGAATGCTTCTAAATGATTTAAACCATCAAAGGTGGGCAAGTTACTTACTATTGTGTCAATCTAGCGAACTTCTCTGGTCAATATAGCACACATTCTAGTAGATACTTCATACATTTTGTTTCTCCAGTTCTCTAGGGATTCTTCTGAATCTAATGAGCATGTGCTCTCGCTTCTCCAGCTTAAATTACCATCTGTTGTAGGATTAATGTAATCTTTTTGTCTAACTATCAATTTGTATATTTTTTCTAACTCATATGCGTGGTCTTCTTCTCTAATGGGCACTATGTATCTGGGACCTTCATCAGGGTCCAAAGGTGCAATGACCTTAAGGCCATCACCTTCAAACATCATTCTTCTTTTCTTTAAATCAACCATAGTGGAATTGTTGAAAGCCCAATCAATTCCTAACAACGTGGGGTAAGGGAAACTATCATCAACTATCTCAATGACCTTGAAGTCCCCAAATGTTCTGACCCAATCAATGTCTAGAGGGACATGTTCCAATATTCCAAAGGGGCGCATAGCTTGTTGATTGTCCATCCTAAGCCTAATAGGGGAATAGATCAACTTAGGTTTTTCCATGAGTGCCCAAGTCTTCTTCGACATGACAATGACTTCCGACCCTAAGTCAAGGACGACGTAGTCTATATCATACTCTCCAATTTGAGCATTCAGGTGTAATTCTTTATTTGTCCTCCTCTTTTTATATATTTGGTGTACTGCTCTACTCAATAAGGGGTCTACCTTCCCTAGATCGTACTGTCTAATCAATTTTTGTAGCTCTTGTACAACACTTTCATCTTGAATCAACTTAATACAAGTATATAATAATTCCATGATCTTGCTTAACTCTTTTCCTTCTTTTGGCAGAGCAGACTGATCAAATGTTAGAGGCATTCCATATTCTCTCACTTCTGGTTGAACCTTTGATGAAGAAGCTTGATCTCCTCCAAATTCCTTTCTTGCCTCCTCAAACACTTGTTTTTCTTTCTTTGCATCAAAAGTTTGGGTCTTCTATGGAAATTTCCTTACTCTTGATTCTTCTGTAGTCTTTCCCTGGGTATCTCTGTCTTCTCCTGTAACAACGCCTCCTTTAGTGATAACACCGAAACTGGGATTTTCTCCTCGAGGTTCTACTTTGATTAGTTGTATTTGTTGGTTTCCTCCTCATTTCTCCTGAAGTTTGGCTAACAGAGGAGGACAATATTCTATGACATGTTTGAATGAGTTGCAGTAGCTGCAAGTGGTACAAGGGTTCTGACAATCCCTTGCCAAGAGTCCTAGTTGTGCACAGTTATAATAGATGATCTGTCCTCGACCTCAACCCATACCGCCTCCTCGTCCTCTTCCTTTGAATCCACCATGAGGGTTGAAGTTTCCTCTTCCTAGGGAATTATACTGCGTAGTGCCTCCCTCTTGTTGTACTTCACCTTGAATTTTGTATATATCCCTTGACATTTCATGCATGCGATCATAAGCTCTACAATCCATGTCATAATTTCCTACCAACTTACAGAACGTGCAATACAGATTTTTGGGTCTCTGGACATATTTTTGCAGATAGTAACACTCACCAGGGCGATGTCGATTTTTACATACCTTGCACCAAGGCAGGGTAACTTTCTTTAAAGGACTTGGGGCTCCAGATGCCAAATACTCATGAAATAACAAGATAGTTCTCCTTGTTATGGCCTTCTGATTTGCATCTAATACACCAGATATATTCTCTTTTATATTTTCCCTTGTATTTCTTCATATCTTCTACCTACAGTGATAAGCTAGTTAGTTGACTCAATATTTGAATCATCCCTGATATGGACTCTCCCATAGGGGTTGATTCTAGTTTCATGGTGATCTCCAGTGCCTCAATCTATGAAGAAATATTCTGTTGCATCAGAGGGACTCTGATGTGTGGTAGGATGGCAGCAATGAACCACTCATTGTTCTGCTCGTCTAGGATATGAAAAATCAAATGGCCCATTAGGGTTTTAAACCTATGATCAAACTCCCACACAGGTTCAGCTATTCTTTGCTTGATTTCTTTCAGTTCTATAATGCACTATGACTCTAACTTGGGTTTCTTGAATTCTTCAATCATCGCATTTTTGATCTAGTTCAACGGTTTGGGTTGGGCAACTCCTTGGACAAACTTCATGTACCAACTCAGTACGCAGTCTCTCAGGGTAGTGATGAACTGAGTGCGTTTAACATCTTCATCGGTGATATTCTTAATACTCCATATAGCTTCACATAGAAACCAGTGTTTCTCAAGATCTTCAGATCCATCTCCCTTAAAGTTGGGTAACCTCATCTCGTTGGCCATATATCTTCCTAGGTTTCTTGAACTTCTTGTACCAGTGCTCTGAGTGCCCTAATAACTTAGGTTACTCTGGTTACTTAATGCTGCTGAAAAAATAGGAGGAGTAATAGTACTTACTTCAACGATCTGCGCAGTTCCTGAAGTGTTTGGGTATCCTCGGTGAGGTTCTTCAGTCTTTTCTTCTCTCAGTCCAATGGATCCTGACTATTCTTCACTCAGTAACTCTTCCTCTTCCCCACTATAGAATCCTTCTTCTGGTAGAAGAGGTTTGTGATCTTTCTCAAACAAGTTCACCAAAGGAACTTCTCTGAAGGTCCTTCTACTACGCGTGTGTCCGATCTCTTTGTCGTTGTCACTATCTTAATTCTTGAACATTAGCTCTTCAATCGAACCCACTACTGTATATTCAAGATATTTTTCTCATGCAATAGCATCTTGATCTTAAACTTCAGAAAATGTAAAAATTTTCCTCTAGGTCCCTTAAAGAAATATCTCTCTTCTTGGCTATATGACTCTACTCTGTCAATAACAAACTCCGTGCTATACCCTCCAATGGTACTATCAAACTAGTGATCCACTGCTCTTGAAACGACGTTATCAACTCTCTTAACCTTGATCAGCGCCAATTTCCAAACCACAAGTGGCTTATATCTGACTCGAACTAGGTATCTGCTAATCTGGCTAACCACTCGTATAGCTCCCTATGAATCCCTCCAAAGAAAATCTCGTGTATATCAGTAAATATATACTTTCCCAACCAATCCTCTGTACTAATATTAGGGTTCTTGTTATGGGCTTCAGTGAATTCCTTTTCTTGATCTTCTACCCACTTCTGAATCTCTATCTTCGATGGAAACCACCTTGACATTCCCTCAAGAATATTCCTGTCTTGGCAACAGAACCATTTGTTGGCACAGGGGCATACCCAGGGTTCAATACTCAAGAGCACACCAACAAGCCCTAACTACTAGCCCTTTCAAAAACACCTATGAGGCAGATGCAGACTCACCCAAAGTAGTTATAGGGGGTTGCAGGACATAGGTGTCTACAACCAGAAGGAATGCAAAGTGGATTCAAAGAAAAAACACACAACAACCTAGTATTATTTATCTTCCTTAAACCTATTACGCAATTTAGACTTCATATCTAACAAAATATCACAATAGCATCATATCAAATGACAGAGAACACAACATCAATCACACATAACACAAGATATACATGGTTCACCCTCTCCCTAGGGCTACGTCCACAAAACTGTTCTTTATAATATATTAAGAGGAAAGAATACAATTCTTGTTTGTGCTCTTAGCTAGCAGATCTTCTCTCTTATCCTCTTTATCTCCCCCTCCCTATGCACCCAGCTGCAGGGTCAATATTCACACCCAGTTGAAGATCTTACAATACCAGAAGGCTCCTGTACTGAACACTTCTCTCACACACAGTAGTACTCACTCAATCACACAACAACAATGACTCTCAACCAACATAGCACCAACCCATCCAGGTCCTTTAGACCTTTGTTTATACATTACAATCATTCACTGACATCCTTAGGTCGATACCTAAGTGTCAAATACCCTAGATACCAAAACCCTGGGTCAACTTGACCCACATTTTTCAAGGCTTCGCCAGCCTGTATTTCCTTCCTTCTCGCGCGGTGCTCCAAAGCATTCAATGATGGCTTTATCCACTTTCTGAGTTTTCCACAATCCGTCTTCCTTTCTTATCTGTCATCCTCGATCCTCTCATCCAACAACCTTATTTCTCTTACTTCGCACCATCTTTTCTTCTCTTCTTCTCACTTCGACCCAGTATTAGTCACTGTGTCTTCCGCAAAGTTCGCATTTCATATTTTTTGTTTTATTCTTCTCTTACTTCCATACCAAAGGTCCAACAAGAACCTCGAAGTTTCCTAGAAAATCTATTGGCTCCATAAGGGAACCTCGATATATCTTATACATGTTTTCCATGAGGGAACCACACGATTTCTAGTATGGAAATAGTTCATGAGTGAGCTAAGACATTGGTTTCATGAGGGAACCTAGATATGTCAAGTATAGTCCAAGATGACTTAGCTTGATCAGCCTCAAGGGATTGGCCACCCCTTATAGGATGAGCTATCTCAACTATTGTGTATACCAACTACATGGCGTGTATGAACACAGGTGAATGGATGTTGTAGGTAAGGTATTAATATTGGAGGATTCTCATGACTTGAGCTTATGATGGTATATGTATGGAAGCCACCTCTTACACTCTAGCCTACACATGACTTGAGGATTGTCGTGGACTTATCTCACATAAGATCTATGATCATTCTACCCAAAGTATGGATGAATTTGAGATGGTAAAATAACATAATGTAAAATCATAACGTAAAAGAGCATCATGTAGAGAATGATGTGGAAGAGCTTATTGTGAAGGGGAATAATGTGAAAGGGTATGACGTAAAAGATAATGACATGAAGAGGAAATGATCATGACCATTCAAAAGAGGTGTGATGTAAAGGTTATAAATAAAAAGAAAGATTACTCCATTGTATAATAATTGGAGTTCTTATTTTCTCTATTGTAATGCCCAATCATTCAATCTCCAATGCATGAGTATCTTATATATGTGTGTGTGTGTGTGTGTGTGTGCGTGTGTGTGTGTGTTCCAGTTACAGTGGTTCAATATCTATTTTATTCTTTATTGAATTAAAAGTATACTTTGTAAGAAAGATCTATGTTCTTTTTTGTTCTATTTATACTGCATCTATATATATAAGTTAAATTATAAATAATTTTTCTGCAAATACATTTAAAATGGTATTAGAGCATCAAGGTTAAGAAGAGCTCAATTGTCAAGATATTTAATATTTCATAACCATGCCGTATATCAGAGCACATTCGCTATAGTATTTCTAAGATCATTTCTTGGGATCTAGTTCAAGATGGTAACTACACATAGGACCCTTAGAGCCGAATATAGGCTTGATGGAGCCATGAACTTCATATCATGGAAGATTAATATTAACAATATTCTAGAATAAAATGATCTAGATGACTATGTTAAGAATGAGATTGTGACAACTACAGATGATGTTGGAAAAGAAACATACAAAAAGAACCTATCAAAGTCAAAAGGAATCTTGATTGACTCAATGAAAGATCACTTTCTCCCTCATATATCTCATAAGAAGACAGCCAAAGAGATCTATGATTCCTTGATAAATTTATTTGAGAAAAATATCCTAGTAGGAAAAGAGCACTGCAGTCACAACTTTTTAACCTCAAGATGATGAAGGATGATATTATCACGACCTTTTTCATGAAGATCTCAGAGTTAATAGATAATCTCATAACCATTGAAAAAGTAGTAGATGATGATGATCTTATTGCTACGGCTATCAATGGTCTTCCCATTTCATGGGAACAATTCATTCAAGGTGTCAGTGATTGATAAACTTAGCCACCATTTGAACAATTGTGGACTGATTGTATTCAAGAAGAAGGCAGACTATTATCTAGAAGTGATTCGCCAAAAGAATAAAATCATTCTCTTGTTTCCCACGCAAAGAAATGAAAAGGTGGAAAGTTTCTCTACCAAAATAAGAAAGGAAAAAGGCAATATTCTACTAAGGGACATAAGACAAGAGATATGTCAAAAGTTAAATTCTACAATTTCAAAAAGTCTACCCACTTTGTTGCTAACTTCCCTGAGCCGGAAAAGGGAAACAGCATGCTTCAATAGAAAACGAAATGGATCAACCCCATAAGAAAGAAAAAGAGTCAGAACTCAATAACATGGTAGAAGACTTCCAGAAAGAATATTATTTCATCTCATCACTTTCATGATCTATCTCCACAAGTAGTGAGATTTGGTTAGTAGAGAGTGATGCTTCTAGATATATGATTAGGTACCCATGTTCCCTCACTAATTTTTCAAAAAGAGACTCTTCTCAAATTGTGGATCTTGGGGATGAGTCCACATATGTGCTACTTCATTCCAGTTAGACTTTGGAGAAGTCCTTCATATGAATGATATTCTATATGTTCCAGGTTTAAAGAAAAACCTCCTTTCTACTTCAGCCTTCAAGGGAAAAGGCTTCAGAGTTTCCTTTGTATATGGATGTGTCTTGGTTTGGTCCAAGAATTCAAACATAGATTCAACCAGAGTAATTGGTGTTCAATAGGTATTTTTGTAAAAAATGAATGGATGACCTAATCAATATCTTGTCCATAATAGAAAAAGTATTTTTGAGCTTTTCCATCGAAGGTATATCCCCTACATTATAAATCACTTCCTAGTTTGAGGAATATGGTTACAGGATTGCCATAATTTCTAGTGGAACATGATGGTGTGTGCCGAGAATGTGCGCTTGGAAAGAATTCCAAGAGACATTTGACTAGCAGTGACACTCGATATAAAGGCATGTTGGATCGCATTCATTGATATGTTTGTAGACATATGTCATCTCCCTCTTAAGTGGGTATTTGTACTATGTAATATTCATGGATGACTTCTCTTGTAAGACTTAGATATATTTCCTGAAATCCAAGACTGAGGTCTTTAGAAAATTTCAAGAATTTCAAGCTCTAGTTGAGAACTACATAGAAAGACATATCCAGGGATTAAGGTCGTATAATGGAGAAGAGTTTACTTCCCATGGTTTTGATGATTTATGCCTAGAAGCAGTAATTAAGAGGGAGTTAACAATTCCTTACAACCCTCAACAAAATGGGGTTTCCAAAAGGAAGAATAGATCTATCTGTGAAGAAGCCAAAGAAATCATTCATGACCAAGAGTTTCCCATGTTCTTATGGGCAAAAGCTACTGATAAAATTATGTACATTCAAAACAAGAGCCCTCACTACATATTAGGGAGCAATACTCCTCAATAAGAATTATCTAGTTTGAAGCTCAAAGTAGGGAATCTAAGGATATGTTTTTCCCAGTGTACATTCATGTACCTTAGGATAAAATATCAAAGATGGAACCCACTGGAAGAAATGGGAACTTTTTTGGATACAATGGGACATCAAAGGCTTATCAAATATACATCCCTGGTCAGAAAAAAATTGAGGCTATTCAGGATGTGACATTTGATGAGGAGGAAACCTTCCAGATATCTAGAGAGTCTTGCATGGATGTTCTTGTAGGAGAGGAGAAAGAGGCTCCTAGTGACACAATTCTCTCTACTCTAGATATTCACCCTTCATATGGTCAGAGGGAGGAATATTTAGAAGAGCCAAAAGAGCCTTTGGATGGGCTTAGAGATGTTTTGGTAATCAAAATTAAGCCGAATTGGTTTCATAATACTCTGCAAGAGGCAGAGAAGCATGTTGCTCCCTGTGGCTCCTTCAGGGAGAGAAAGAAACCACACAGATTCTTTAGTTACATAGAGCTAATGAGTCACATCATTGATGCATAACCTTCTATTTTTTAGGAAGATGTATGTTAGAAAGTATGCAAAGATGCCATGATGGAGGAGTACTAATCCATCATGAAGAATGACGTATAGGAGATTGTTCCAAGACCTGAAAGGAAGTCTATGGTGATTTATAGGTGGCTTTGCAGTATTAAGCATGATGCAGATGACAACATTGATAAATACAATTCCAGGTTCATGGCCCATGGATTATCTCATAAAGAAGGAACATACTATGAGGAAGCATTTTCTCTTATGGCCAGATATACTTCTATTCGTACCATTATTTCTCTTGCTTCTATGATAGGTTGGAAATTACATCAAATGGATGTAAAGACTGTGTTTCTCAATGGTATGATTGAGGAAGAAGTATAAATAGAAAAACCTCAAGTCTTTGTGATCCATGGGAAAGTGTTGGTTATTAATATCTCTTCCTACTCTTTGGCTAACCCAGGTTCAGATCTGAACATGTTTCCAACAAAACCCTCTAAAACTATTGGCCCTCCTGGTAACCCAGAAGGAAACACAACACATAGAATGTGTTGCGCAGTCTCACCCGAGATAGTTCTATGGGTGGATGCAAAGCTCATGTGCTTGCAGCCTAAGACAGAGTGGGGATATGGGATTTTATTTCCTTTTCTTAGGCCTTGATATTGTTGTTCCTTCTATTATTCTTAAGATTCATTCATCTGTTAAGTTTATGCATGCACTCTAATTAATCTAATAAGATAGCATATCTAATAGAGGTCTTCATTCATCCATTCATTATCTAATTATTAACAAAAGGTAAATATGCAATCAACAATACACATGAAATAGATGTTACCACAGTTCACCCCCTCCTAGTCTATGTCCACAAATATATGGCTTCTTATTCTCTTTTATTTAGATTTCTGCAATATATGGCACCACACACACTACAATTCTGGTCATACAATCACAAAACGGGTTCCACAACCACTATGAGGCTGACTAGATCGCACTAGGTTCTTCAAACTACAATCTAACCCTAAATATATAGCTACTTGAATTTCCTATATCTCAATAGCTTAAAAAAATGTATTTGATCTTACAGTAGTTCTCCTAACAGAGAAAAATAGTATCATCAAACAATATTCAGGAACTACTTGGAACCCTGACCTAGACCTCTTAGGTCTTTATTTATACTAATTTTCATCTTATCAGTCGTTACAAGCTCTTACAAAAAACTTAAACCTAACGTGGTTAGGTTTTCCTGCATGCAGTCCTTGCATGCTTTCGTCCTTTGCATGCAACTTTTCCTTGCATGTGTTGCTTTTTCTTCCAGTTGTCATTTTTCCAAATTAAGCTCTACTTTCCAAAAATGGGCGTTTCCTCTAAATTGGCCTATGGCCAACATGCCCCCAACCATGACCTGTGGCTCGTCTTGAGCCACCTAGATAGTGCGTGCTCCCTGAACAACCTCTTCTAGGCTATGGAACTTGTTTGCAAGTTCCCTTCTTCGTGTTTGGACTTGCGCGGTTCTTCCTGTTGGCGCCTCTACGAACTGTGCTATGATCTCCTCCTAGATCAGTGTTTCTCTCTCCATGTTTGTCTGTGTTGGCCCTTGACCAAGGTTTGGGAGATACTTGGTCATATTTGACCGTTTTTGGGACTTCGACACCCTATCGAAGGAAGCATGCAAGACGAAGCAGAGATCACGGGATCTCGACCCACTTTGGGTCCTTTTTGGGTTTTGGGGATAATGTAATGGGATTGGGATGTCAGGTCGTTGGTTTACCCACACTTAGTCCCACTTTTGTAAATGTATAAGTAGAAGTATAGGCTATATAATAAGAGGCTCAAAAGAGAAGTTAGTAGCGGCTTAGTGCTAAGAGTTGATCTATGTGATAAACTTGCAGAGATGAGTGCAAGTATTGTAAGTGCTAAGTGCACAGATTGTTAGGAGGCTTTGTGCTAGATCTACTCAGGGAAGGAGGATTTGGTGAGGTGCGCGCAGATATCTTGTCCTATGTGGAGTATGATCTTGATAAGATCTGTGTTGTAACCTGATTGACTTAAGCTAATACATAAGAAGAGTTGGTGGACATATCCTCGGGGTGGGGGTGGAGCACGTAAATGATGTGTGTATTGCTAAGTGCTTAGATTAGATTGGATAGATCTATTCTTTCTTTGTGCTTCTGAGATGTGAATGAATGTTAGATATGATATATATGAAGATGCTTAGTGTTGATCTACTGGATTTGATTTGTTTTACTCTTGCTAAGTACTAGAATCTTAGATCTAAGTGAATGATGTGATGCTTTGTACCTTCTATGAAGTATAATAAGGAATGTATATTGATTAATGACCTATGCTAAATTCTTGCTAAGTGTTGAAATCATAGAGTTGTGTCCCAGCTAAGGTTTCAGACACCTGAGTCTTGCAAACACCTTGCCTCTACCTCGGGTGAGACTTCATCTTCTTTGTAGGTGTTGCCAAAAGGGACGGTAGTTAGGGTTTTGTTGGTGCGCTATTGTAAGCATTGAACCCTGGGTCTACCTCTGTGCCAAAAAATGGTTCTATTGTTGGTATAGAAACTGTGATTGTTGGGAACTGAGAAAGAAAATCTTTGTGCAAAGATTTGATCTAGAAACTGTGAAATCTTTGTGCGTAGATATGTTTCCCTAGTGCGCATATTTTCATTCAACCTGTGAAGCTTTGTGCTAAAAAGAGAAGGCCAGATCTGAAGAAAAGAAGCAAGATCTGAACACTTTGTGCTCTAAGAAAGGTGAAATTAGAAGTTTCTAAGGAAGAAATGTCAGATCTCCAGAAAAGAGATAAGATCTGTAAGCTTTGTGCTCTGATAGAGGTAAGAATAGTCAAAAAAATTTAGATCTAGAAGCTTTGTTCTCTGCAAAAGTAAAATAAGTGAAAATTTTTGTTTCTAGAGTATGGATCTAAGTATGTTTGATAGATTTTGTCCTAGCTTGAAAACTAGGGCTCTGATAGATGAAATAAAGTTTGATATGAATAGATATGATAGATATGTTATACCTATGTATAGAAAGAATGTCTGGACTAACAAGCAGATGCAGGATCCTCGAAAGAAATCTTTGTAGGCTAGCTACCATAACCCTAGTGTGCAATATAGAAGAGGTTGGGGATAATTTAAAAGAAAGAGAGGATTAACCCTCTGTTACAGTTGCAGAAGACTGGTACATCTTGCTAAGGAATGCCCTAGTGGAATATCTAGTTCTCTCTATTGCAAAGCTTTGGACCACGAAGTATTAGATTGCCCTAGAATGATTGCTAAAATTGAAGGCATGAATCTGAAATAAGAAAACCCTAAGGAAAATCTAGAAATAATAGAACCCCAAAGAGAATCAGACAAGATGTTACTACAGATACAAGACACCTTGAATGATCACCGACATGTTAGATTATCAGAGGTCTTTAACAAGAAAGAATGCATCAAGGTAAGAATAGGAGACTTTGACATTGATTGTGTTCTGGATGAGGAAACACAGGTGAATGTTATGACAAAAAGAACTTGGGAAGTTATAGGGAGGCCTGTTATGACCCCTTCATTGAGTGGAATAGGTTTATTCAGAGGGAAACTAGTGAACCTATGTGGAAGGCTCAATCATATAAATATGAATGCTAATGGAACTTCAACAGAAGAAGATTTTGAGATTATCAAATTTATTGAGGACAACGCCCTATTTTCTATGTTACTTGGAAATCCTTGGATTTAAAGGGATCAAGCCAGAAAGAAGGAAGAAGAAAAATTTTTACAACAACAGAGACAAGAGTTAAAACACTTCATGACCAAAAGGATCGCATAGTTGATTGAAGAACAGGAGAACAGATCGAAGCCATATCACATTAGGAAACCAGATGTCAATGTTATCAGAACACTAGAGGACTCACAGAAGACCGAAGTTTCTATCTCAGATAAAGAAGATATGTTATACCTGAACCCTAAGAAACCAGGATAGGAAAAGAACTATTGAGACGAAGCTCACTAGAAAGAAAGCTATAAAGTAAAGTAAGAAGAGGACAAAGATTAAAAAGTTGCAGAAGATTCCAGATAGAACATCGTAGAAATAAAACTTCCAGAATGGGAGCTTCACTGAGATATTAGAACAATGACCTATGGCACTTCGCCATGACGAAGCGATATAGTCATTGGACCGATATACCTGTTTGAATTCCACCCTGAATGGACAGAAAAGAATTAAAGGATCATCACTAGACTGTTGGACCACACCATAACGGACAGATCAACGTTAATGGAAGCTTCATGCCCATTGCAAGAAGACCATTGTCGAATTTATTACTTAGTTCATCGTGCCATTCATGAAGAACACTTTTTCCAACTGAGAATTAGAAGGTCACAGAATAGTAGTTGTATACAGTGGTCATTGTGATATGGTTGGTCATCTTAGTACAATATCTGAGATCATTGTGAACCCCGACTAATTTTTCTTTCCGAGCACATATGTATGACGAATTTAGCGCAGCCGAAGAATCTGCAAGATATGTACTCACTAGCCTCAAAAATGAAAGAGTCATGTCGAAACAAGGGTTTTCTACAGGTTTATAGGAATCATCGATGAGATGAGTGCAATCCTCCCCATCGACTGCTCGAGCAAGAACATCCTGAGCCAACACAGAATGCAGAACCAAACATAAAGATGATATGGCCAATGCGAGGTTGGTTCCATCCATCCTACCTACTTACATACCACCTCTGAGTGGTGCAATCAACAGAGACAGTGTGCCTAGAGACATTGAGTACACTCTAGTCACCGCATACCTGCCGAAAGGGGTACGCGTAGTCTACATAGATAAAAACAATATTGCATCATTGAAGTTCAGTGACTTCAACCTGGGATATCATAAAGTGTACAGCATGCTTTCCCTGCATAAGTACCTAACCAGAACCAAGGGAAAGAAATCAAATATCGTCCCTCAGCAATGGAATATGAACCTCGCGCAGTCCACTCTGTTGAACGTCATGAAGATCCCACATTTCGGACGTCACCAAGAAGTCAATGCCTGTGTTAAGCTACTCCTGGCGAGATACCATGAAGGATACTTATGGTTGAACCATCGCATCATAGTTGATCCAGCGTTGATCAATAGGATCACAGGTCTTAGACTGTAGGGCCCTGATCCCCATGACTACTATCCTGTAAAGACCGCGGAGCACTCTCTTGCTCAGAATATCAAAGAAGATTATGGCGATGTTGATAAAGGAGCGCGAGGCTACAAGGTAGCCTCTATTTAGAGCGGCGCAGTGCACCTTGCATGTCAGTTGATCGCAAGGAATATTGTTCACAAGAATCGAACCACACAAGTATCCGACTTTGTAGTTGACCTCGCAGGAAAGTGCACAGAGGGACTACAGATGAACTGGGAGAAGTACCTGGTGAATCAACTAGATATCAACTGTAGAGAAGCCCAGGATCAGGAGCATGAATTCCATTTTAGCTGGCTCTTGATACTTATAGCTTTCGTTGCATGGGAGCTACCAGAAGATGCAACCTTCCCAGACCTCGACCCTTTTGAGACCTTAGCCACGAAGTTTAGTACCTTATGGTACTCAAATGATATGAGTAAACAATGGCAATCAAATGTCGTATTCCATGCCTACTACAATCAGTTGAAGCATGCCATCCAGTCCGAGCCTCGAATAACCCCGAATACCCTCTTCAGGTTTAGTCCCTTAATGAAATTTAGCACGGAACACCACTTCATTTACATAACAACACACGCTGATGAGAACAAAGAGCAGTTACAGTCTTATTATAAGTTGACAAAAGAAGACCTAGAGGAAATCACCAAGGAATGGTCTACAGACCTCCTTGTTTCAGCAAACCCCACATAATTTTTCGACATTGACAGCCCAGAAGCTGCGTAGGATAAAGATGGGCCCAGTAAGATGAAGAAAACAACCAAGATGAAGAAGGATGAGGAAATATAGGATATAGATAGCAGATCTGTAAGGACCGCATCCATTACACCCGAGAAAGAAGGTAATGATGAAGAAGTCGAACAGAGGCTAGAATATGAAGAGGACTCGTCGAAGAAAAGGAAGGTTTCACCCCTGAAACCTTCCTCTTGGAAGAAACCCAAAACCCCTGTAACCAATATG
The DNA here is from genome assembly GCA_010110895.2 of Picea sitchensis. Classification (NCBI taxonomy): domain Eukaryota; kingdom Viridiplantae; phylum Streptophyta; class Pinopsida; order Pinales; family Pinaceae; genus Picea; species Picea sitchensis. Next base: position 77,014 of record SNQJ01S0085474.1, on the reverse strand, counting down.
AATACCACGCTCACCCCAGATGACTTCATTTTTCTCCTCGCAACTATGAACAAAGATATAGAAGAAATAAAATAAAAAAAAGGAATCCAAGCAAGAGGCAATGTAAAATAGAATTGAGAGTGAGCTCCAAGGAGTGCAGCAGGCACTTCGGTCTAGTCGCGCAGTCTCCATTGCGCCCCTACTAGAAGGAACAACAGAAGAGGGAGATGAACTAGTTCAACTCCGCAAGATTGTTTCCATAGTTGAAGCACACCTTTGGAAAGCATAGGAAGAAACCACGTGGTCCACCCAGGCATTAAATCAAGAATAGGAGTAAACAACTGAGTTGCATCAAGCTGCGCAACAAGAGAGGGATTCTCTCCAAGAAAAATTGGAAGAAGATAGAGTGAAGATCAAAAAATAAAAGGAGCAGTTGCTCGTGAAGCAGATTGGGATCGAAGAAGCAGTCAACAGAGAATTTCTCTATGTGACCGGCTTAGAGCAGAAAGAAGAAGAACCATTAGAATGCCAAGTGATGAAGCTTGTTGAAGTTATTCAGCAACTTCAACAAAGATTCGTAGAATTAGAGCTTTAGGCCATACCAAGTACCTCGCAAGAAGAGCGTGACCAGTGAGAAATGACTACCCGAAGCATAGTAGAAAGGCTTAAAGAACTCATTGAGGAATGCAAACAATTAAGTAGAAAAAGTGCACAGATACATGAGAACTTAACCGAGAATCCCGAATTTCACAAATTGGAGTCCCAACTCCAGGAGGTGAAGCATGAAGTCAAAAATCTACAGGTGCGGCTAAAGGCCCTATCACCCATAGAGAAAATGAAATGGTATCACGAGAAGCGCATAGCACAACAGCAGATCCATATAATCCAGAGCAAGGTAATGGATGTAAATCGACAACTTCAACCTTTGCAGGATAAGTCATGTCAGCTATTTATAGAGATCGTGAACCAAGGAACAGAGATGGAATAGGTCGTGAATTCAACACAGCAATGCCTAGAAGGGTCGGTGAATGTCGCACTCATCCAAGATTTCATCGAGCAAGAAGAAGTTGCAATGCAACAGGTCGAAGAAGCTCGAGCAAAGATCGAGGTGCTCGAACCAGAATTGATGAGACCTGAGTGACTCGGGATGAGTCACAGGTGAGTGTTGGGGGCCTTTTGGCCCTTGACCAAGTTTTGGGAGATACTTGGTCATATTTGACCATTTTTGGGACTTCGACGTCCTATCGAAGGAAGCACGCAAGACGAAGCAGAGATCACAGGATCTCGGCCCACTTTGGGTCCTTTTTGGGTTTTGGGGATAATGTAATGGGATTGGGATGTCGGGCCATGGGTTTACCCACGCTTAGGCCCACTTTTGTAAATGTATAAGTAGAAGTCTAGGCTATATAAGAAGAGGCTCAAAAGAAAATTTAGTAGGGGCTTAGTGCTAAGAGTTGATCTATGTGATAAACTTGCAAAGATGAGTGCAAGTATTGTAAGTGCTAGGTGCATAGATTGTTAGAAGGCTTTGTGCTAGATCTACTCAGGGAAGGAGGATTTGGTGAGGTGCGCGTAGATATCTTGTCCTATGTGGATTACGATCTTGATAAGCTCTATGTTGTAACCTGATTGACTGAAGATAATATAGAAGAAGAGTTGGTGGACGTAGCCCCAGGGTGGGGGTGAACCACGTAAATACTATGTGTTGTACTTTGTGCTTATTCTTAGATGTTTTGTATTGCTAAGTGCTTAGATTAGATTAGATAGATATATTCTTTCTTTGTTCTTATGATATGTGAATGAATGTTAGATCTTATATATATGAAGATTCTTAGTGTTGATCTACTGGATTTGATCTGTTTTACTCTTGCTAAGTGCTGGAATATTAGATCTAAGTGAATGTTGCGATGCTCTGTACCTTCTGCGAAGTATAATAAGGAATGTATATTGATGAATGACCTATGATAAATGCTTGCTAAGTGTTGAAATCACAGATTTGTGTCCCAGCTAAGGTTGCATACACCTGAATCTTGCAACCACCCCTGCCTCTACCTCGAGTGAGACTTCATCTGCTTCACAGGTGTTGCCTAAAGGGTCGGTAGTTAGGGTTTTGTTGGTGTGCTATTGTAATATTTGAACCCTGGGTATGCCCTCGTGCCAACAGTCTTTTCCATGCTCTTTTTATCCTCCTCCATTTGTATGATCATATGTTCTTCTTGTTCCTAGAGTGATTCCACTTCCTCTTGTCTCTCTCGTTTCTGCCTGTGCGTAGATTTTAACTCTTCCTACAGCTTAATTAAATCTTGGTTTCCTTTTAAGCGCTCTGTAATTCTCATTGTCTTCTTCTTTTGTATAATCCATTGGATAGATGTTCTTTCTCTTTCTTATTCCTGGTTCCACTGTTGTACTTTCTCATCCTTCTCCAGCACTGTCCATAGATGCACTGCTCGATCGAACAATTCTGCTACTGCACTAACTTGTTTCTCCATCTTGCCTAGTTGAAATGTAGCTTCTTATTTCCATTGTTCTCTCACCTAAGGAGGAGTCATGGGATTAAAATTTTCTTTCAATTCATTAATATCCTATCTATATTGATCGAGTGTCTATGCGATGAGGTTGATATTCTCCTCTTCACTTCTCTCTACTGCTTGTGCACTGTTAGGGATGCGATTATACACCATTGTCAAACCCTGTTAATTTTTTTTTTGTGCATTCTTTTTCCTCCTTGGTTTCGAGCTTGACCTATTCAACTACCAATTCTAAATCTTCCTTTCCATTGTTCATATGATTCAATTATGTTGCATTTGTTCTTGCATGCAACTACACCTCCTGTGTGACACTGACTTGAAGCTTGTATAGTTCCTTGGTTTGTATCCTTTCCATTACCAAATCTACTTGCGCCAAATCATTCAATGGTTTCTGGGCTACAATTTCATCCATGTGCAACATGTTGGATGTAAATTGGAAGTTCAGGGTCACCTGCGCTAGATTTTGGATGGTATCTTTCTCTCTCGGTGTGGCCCTTGCCTCTACTTCTGTTGCTACAGGGAAGGACTTTGTTCTTCTTTCATGCATGTGCGTTTCTCTCATATTCTCTACGACGTTCCTTATGTTGGACAGATCATATTGAATTCAACCTATTTGGTGTTAGGCATCTTCGAACTCCTCAACTACGTGTTCCTGTACTTTTTCTGCAACGAGGTCAGTATCATCTTCAATGATCATATACTCTTGCAGCTACTTATGCACCTTGTCCTTCTTGCATAAACCCCCTGTATGTATGATTGGTCACTTGGGTTTCCCTGTTTCTTATGGGGTGGTTGTTGAGGGGGTTTATTGTGTCATTGTATCCCTTGTTCTCTTGGTGGTAGGGCAATGTTCTTTTTTCCTACATGCACATATTTCTTTGGCGCACTCCCCTTCTTCAACTACGTCGACTTCTAACTTGGATTTTGATTTTTAGGCACAAATGTTTCTCTTGCAGGTTTCTTGGTTGACCCTGTGTCTACCTTCGTACCCTTAGAAACTTCTTGATTCAGGACTGGAATCCTCTAGTCGTCATGCCAATCCCTCATCGCCATTTCTATGTCATCTTCAGTAACATAGTATCTTAACTGTAGCCACTCTTTCCCTAGATCCTTTTGTTCTTGGATCCACATATTCTTCCTTGTTGCTATGAAGTTGTCTATCTCCCTGTGTTGTGGGACCATGTTTGGAGTGATTCCCCAAGTATTCACAATGCTCTTTTGTATCTCACTAAAGTACCACACAAAGGTACCTTTGTTTTCACTTCTATGCTTGGGATCTGAAGTGCTCCCCAATTATGTCTACTGCATTGTGCAAAAATGACCTATCTGGTCACAAAAATGAGAGTACAAGGGATCCCTCCACCCGATCAATGCGATCAGAATGAGTAACCATGAATAGTGTAACTATGTTCCCGAGTCATGCAAATATTTGCAGTGATTGAGGAACAGGTTCAATAAATATGGGGTCAAGTTGAGCATAGTGTCATTGGTGCACTATGCTACAACTACGATGATCCTGGCAGGGACTTCCTACTTGCATAATTATTTGAGCATCTTACAAGCCATGATTTTTGTGGCCATTCTCGTTGTTTTGTCGTTGATCCTCTTGATTATGATCCCATGCAAGCTCCTCTATGTGCCATAAGTTTTCTTCATCTCCTCAGCCAAGGATTTCTCCTTTTTTTTATCATCAAGGTAATGTGCAGGACTCTCACCCATAGATGGAAGACCTGTGATGAATGCAATTAGTTCCATGTCTATTGAGACAGGCTCCTCCAACCATAAGAATCCTACATGGAGGACCTCCATAAAATACTTAACACAGTTGTTTACCTCTTTTGCCCTGCCAAAATGGGGAATTTCTAGCAAGTTCATAATTCCTATGTTGGTTAGGCCAGCTTCCCATTGTTTTGGTTGTAGAATTGGGTCACCAAAGGGGCTTGTGCCTATACTTTCAAGGTATACTTACTGTTCAAACTCTGGGATTTTTCTAGCATCGACCATGTCGTGGTCTGAATACCGTAGTATTTTCGTGCCTCCTAGAAGGGTAGGAGTGGCCTACACCCCCTCAAGAATGCATGATAGGACTGTTGTTGTGTCATTTTGTCTGCGCGGTGACCGCGCCATGGGTTGTTTTCCCTTTCTTCTTGGTGGTTCACTTGAGGTCCCAGCCTCCATCCATATCTCTTTGGCATCAGAGTCTGGTTGGATGGTAAATTCTTCCACTATACCCTCCTACTATATCACAGACCCTACTATGGGTGGTGGTATCGACGCAAAAGCCTTTGTTTGCACTATGGTGTCCCCATTTACTCTATGGACTCCTTTGGCCCTCGAAGGTCTCTGTGGGTTTCCTGCTTCTTCGACCTGTCGGCCCTACGCACTATCCTATGGGTGGATATCCATGTCAGTTGTTGTTGGAGGTTGGTCTTATTCCTCCACGAGTGTGGGGCTTGTTGGTTCTTTGTGTGGTGAGGGAATTGCATCAACATCGATGAATTCCCCCTTTGTGTGGTTTTTGGCTCAGCCTCGCCGGCTTCGTGAGGTTCCCTAACACTACTTCATGTTTTTCTCATTGTTTGGCTCGGCGCACCCATCTTTGGTGGTGCCATCATGGGAACTAAATGATTTCACTAGATGGTTGTTGACTGGTTCTCATTTTTCACTTGTCAAGTCAGCTCTGCTCTGTGTGCTCTTCTAATGTTGCAAGTTTACAACTTCACAATAAGTTGTAAATTGCTCGCATTTCTCCTTTATATAGTGCATGACATCAATGTTGTGAATCTTCTCAGAGAAGCCTCCCTACCTGCGATTAATGCACTGAGTATGATTCCTTTAATTTCATAAATTTCCCTAGTTGGTGCCTTTTTTCCCTAAGCATTGTTTTTCACTTTTTCAAGTCGTTGGTACCTTTTCCGTGGTACTGAAATTTTTTAGTGCGCCACCTATTTTTGTTATAACATTTCCTTAGTGCACAGTGTGTTGGCCATATGTTGCGCGAGGACATTTTTCTTTTCATCACGCTGAGTCCACTTCCTCTGTGCACTGTATTTCCCAGTATTTTTGTATTTTCTGTCTTTTATATTTTTCTATTTATTTTTCCTTATTTTCCTTCTTTTTATTTATTTTTCTCCTTTTTCTATCTTAACTTCTACTATAGTACATTATTTACATGATTTCTTACTGTGCTGTAAATTTTAAGTGATAGGAGTTGATTGTCCCTATACAGTTTCAACGGACTCTCATTGATCATTCCTTTCAGTTATGTTCCTCCCAGGTCTTTTAACTATACTGATCCCCCATCTGTGACAATATTCACTTCATATGGCCCCAACCAATGTATTTTGAATTTACCTAGATGCTAAAAACATTTACTGCCATAAAGAAAGACTAGGTCTCCCTCCTTGAAACTCTTCCTCTTGATATGTATGTCATGCTAATCTTTGTCTCTTTCTTTCTGTACTTATTGATGAAATCCTTCCATAATCCTATCATCTTCCATCTCCATTATTTGATTTAACCTTTCATTTACTATGCCTATTTTTGTCATGTTGGTGATCATTTTTATGCGTACACTAGGTACCAAGAATTCCAGTGGCACCATTACTTCTTTCCCATACACCAACCTGAATGGTGTCTATCCTATAAGCTTCTTAGATGTAGTCCTATAGGCTCATAGTAATATTGGTATTTTCAAGTCCCAATCATCCCTATTGACATTGTAGATATTTGTCAAAGAATTGTCCAAGATCTTATTAAAGGCTTATATTGTTCCATTTGCTTGAGGATGGTATGGTGTACTATTCTAATGATAGAATTCAAACTCCTCAGTCATATCCTTGATAGTACTATTAATAAAGTGAGTACCTTGGGCACTCATCAAAATCCTTGGACAACCAGATCTAGTGATCACTTGCTCAAACTAGAAGTGTCTTGATGTCCTTATGTTGCAATCTTTGACTGGTGTTGCTTATTCCCATCTTGTTAAGTATCATGTCACATTAATTATATATCTTTCTCCTGACCTCTTTGTTGGTTATTAATTGGTCCCACAAAGTCTATTTCCCATTTTTCAACCACTTTCAAATTTACCTGTGGTCTTAGGGGTATCTCATCCCCTCTGTTGGGTTTATCAACCCTTTGAAAGACATCACATTTATGGTAGTATTCCTTATCATATTTGTGGATTGTTTTACACCATAGTCCTGCGTGCAATACCTTCTGCGCACTAATTTTTCCTGCATAATGTCCTCCAGTTATTCCCTCTTGAGCTTATGTCAAAATTATAGGCCTTTCATGTTCTAGTACACATCTTCTCAAAATGTTGTTTGTGCCCCTTTTTTATAAGTGTCCAACCATCAATTGATAGTATGCAGCTCTGACTACCATATTTTTCGTATACGCAGTGTTAAACTCTTGTGGTGAAATCCATGTACTCAAGTATTCAATAATGTCAGCAAAATATCCATCGACTACTTGGACTGAAAATAACTGCGCATGAGGGAAGTTGTCTTCCAAGTTGGTAGGTTCTTCTTTCATTGTGTCGGGTGTGCAGGAGAGTTTGAGGGGGGGTGCATGGGGGAGAAATCCCCCCCGCAGGGGTTCGTGGGTAGATTCCCCGAGAAAAAAACATTTCCTCTGGAAACGTGTCGCATTTTTGGGTGGTTTTCGACACATGGTTTTTGTCAATGGTTTTCTATTTTCAGTTAAGGAATTAGGGTTGTTGACTAATCCAGGTCATTGGGTTAGGGTTTTGGATTCCACTAGCTCCTATATGTATATTGTATTGTAAACAATGTAACACAATGAATGAATATAGAATATGTTGGTTTTCCTGGTTTCGGTTTCCAAGGGAAAAATCTTTGTGTAATGTTTGTATTTTCCATTGTATCTTTTATGTTCTTTTACTAAAAATATGTTTGCAGTAAATATTGTACAAGGTTAAAATCTACATTTGGTATCAGAGCTTTGTTGGTTCTAGGGGGATGCCTTTGTGGTCAAGGGTTTGGATCGGGACTATGATAAACCTTGTTACATTGGGAGATCTGTGGTATTGATTTTTCAGGTGAAAATAAATGGAAAGAAATTTGAAAATGGAGATCAAGAAGTTCAATGGGAGAATTATTGAGTTGTGGAAGCTCAATATGGAAGATTTTTTGGTGGACGGAGATCAGTGGATCGTGGTATATCCAGGTACTGCACCTACAGGAACTTCAGTAGATGACTGGAAAAAGTTGGATCAGAAGGCGAAGAGCATAATCCGACTCTGTCTCTCATATTCAGTATTACTGAATGTTTCAGAGGAAGCTACAGCCAAGGATTTATGGGATACGTTGGGGAAGTTGTATCAATCTAAGTCTCTAGTGAATAAATTATTCTTGAGAAATAATTTGTATAACCTGAGGATGAGAGATGGAGACTCAGTGGCAGAGCATTTGAACACCTTCAATATTGTGGTAAGTCAGTTAGTATCTGTTGATATTAAATTTTAGATGAAGATAAATGTATTAGTTTACTATGTTCATTACCAGACTCATGGGATAGTCTAGTTGTGGCCATAGGTAGTAATACAACTGCCTTGAAGTTTGGTGAAGTGGTCTCATCCTTGTTGTCAGAGGAGATGAGATGGAAGAATATGGAAGGACAGAGCACATATGCATTATTTTCAAGAGGAAGTTCCCAGGAAAGAAATAGATCTAAGTTCTCAAGTGGGAGATCTGATTCTAAGGGTAGATATAAATCTCCCAGAAATTTTGTAAAGCTATGTAGGATATGTGGAAAAGAAGGGCACTACAAGAAGCAATGTAGATCCAAATTTGAGAAAAAGAAGGGATTTGAAGAATCTCCTTCTACAAAAGAAAATACCTCCAAGGAAGAAGGAGGGGATGTGCACTTGGCTTCTTCAAGCACACATGCAGATCATGAGGCATGGTTGGTTGACTTTGGTGCATCCTTTCATATGACTCCCCATAGGGAGTGGTTCTATGAATATGAAAGGTATGATGGAGGTAATGTTTTATTAGGTGATGATTTGACAACCAGAATCATAGGACGAGAAAAAGTGAAGTTGAGGCTCTTAGATGGAAGGATTAGAACACTGTCGAGTGTTCTTCACATCCCAGGTTTTTCTAGAAATTTCATTTTTGTAAGAAAAATGGACGATGCAGGGGTAAAAACAATATTTGAAAATAAAACCTGTAGGATGGTTTGAGGATAAATGGTGTTGTTGAAGGGAGTTCAGTTTGGAACTCTATATAAGCTGCAAGGAAGAACTATTAGTGATTGGTGTAATAGTTCCCTTGATCATGATATTGGATTTTAAGAAGAAGGAACTCCTATAGTGTCTGGAGAAAAGGTTATGATGTGGCATCAAATACTGGGGTATATCAGAGAGAAGGGTCTTTGACTACTACACAGTAAAGGTATAGTTGAAGGTATGTCTAACTTCTCTCTATATTTTGATTTCTATGAAAAATTTCTATATGGGAAGCAGAATCAGGTAAGATTCCCCTCTGGTGCAATGAGGGCAGAAGGAATTTTACAACTAGTTCACAGTGATTGTTTTGGACCTGTGTCGATCCCATCATTTGGAAAATCTATGTACTATGTCTCATTTATAGATGAATTCTCTAGGAATACTTGGATATATTTCCTTAGGAAGAAATATGAAGTCTTTGATAGGTTTAAAGAGTTTAAGGCTCATGTTGAGAATCAAACAGAGTAAATAATTAAGGTGTTGAGGATAGATAACGATGGAGAGTTTTGTGGGAATGAATTTGAATAATTATGTAAGAAGTGGGGTATATCAAAGTAGAAGACTAATCCATATACACCTCAGAAGAATGGAGTTGCAGAAAGGATGAACATGACGCTAATGGAAAAAGCAAGGTGCATGCTCAGTGGTGTCAGGTAAGGGAAAGAATTCTGAACAGAGACAGTGGGTATTGCATGTTACCTGGTAAACATATCAGCCTCATCAGCGTTGGATGAAAATACTCCATAAGAGGTATGGACTGGTAAGGAAACTTCTCTCACACATCTCAAGGTATTCGGCTATGATGTATATGTTCATGTTCCAAAGGAAAACATGAGTAACCTAGATAAGAAGGCTGAAAAGTGTATCTTTATTGGATATAAAGATGGTCTCAAAGGTTATAAGGTTTGGAACCCAGAAACTAAGAAGGTAGTATATAGTCGAGATGTGGTATTTATAGAAATGAAGGATGTTGTTAAATAGGAAGTCCTACCAAGTAAGGAATAACCGAAGAAAATAGAGTTTGATTTAAAGGATGATGAATCAGACTCTACAGAAGAACACGAATCAGAAGAAGAAGATCCTCATACTCCATTATTGAGGAGATCGGTTTGAGAAATAAGTCTACCATAAAGGTATACTCCATATAATTTCCATTCAAATTTTTCTTTGTCTATTATTGATGGCGATCCTACAACTGTCAGGGAGGAAGTGGATTCATAGGATGGAAATCTCTGGAAAAATGCCATGGATGAAGAAATGGCAACCTTGGATAAGAATGAGTCTTGGGATCTAGTGGAGTTTTCGACTGAACGAAATCCCATTGGCAAAAAATGGGTATTTAAAAAGAAGTTGAATGAAGGAGGCAAAGTGGAGAAATATGAAGCTAAGTTAGTAGCAAAGGGTTATTCCCAGGTTGAGGGAATTGATTTTGGTGACATTTTTTCTCTGGTTGCCAATTTAACCTCTATAAGATTTATGTTATCTATTGTTGTTGCATTTGATTATGAAGTAGAACAGATGGATGTGAAGACATCATTCCTACATGGGGATCTAGAAGAAGAAATTTATATGAAGTGACCAGAAGGATTTGTTGTGAAGGGAAAGAAGGAGTTGATATGCAAGCTGACAAAGTCTCTGTATGGTTTAAAACAATCACCAAGGATGTGGTATAAAAAATTTGATACTTATATGATGGGACTTGGCTTCACAAGAAGCAAAGAGGATTATTGTGTGTATTTTAAATTAATTGGTGATCATTTGATTTATTTGGTCTTGTATGTGGATGACATGTTGCTAATAGAAAACAACAAGGAGATTATCTAGGATGTGAAAACTCAGTTGT
>SNQJ01S0085474.1:48951-60499 GCA_010110895.2 Picea sitchensis | reverse complement strand
TAGAGATTATGTTAGGGTTTTTGCCCTAGAAGGAAACCCTCTTTTATGAGGGAAATGTATTGCGGCTATGTACGAGGGTGAATATTGTATTCTGAGAGAGGAGATTGTGAGAGAAAGAAGAGGAAGTTACAACAGGTTTTTTGCTGTAGGTTGTATCCCTTCATTTGCTGGATAATAATAAAGGAAGGATCTGGCAATTTCTCTGGTGGACGTAGCCCACACTGGGTGAACCACGTAAATCTGTGTCTCTCTTGTATTGTGTGTCTTCTGTGTTTTTGTTTCTGTATTCTTGTTTTATTTTATTGCTCCGCGGTCCTGTTTTTCTAACACAAGTTTTGGGAGATCCTTGGTCAATTTTGACCTATTTTGGGACTTCGACAGCCTGTCAAAGGTGGATCACAAGACGAAGCAGAGATCGCAGTATCTTTGCCCCTTTTTGGGATTGGGATTATGTAACGGGTATGGGAATGTCATCCCATGGGTTTACCCATGTTTAGGACTATTTTGTAAAGTATAAATAGATGTCTAGGCAATGTAAGGAGAGATGTGCATATCTGTGTGATATTGGGCTAAGTGCAGAGTACAGATTGTATATGCTTTGTGCATACTGTGTGAGACTTGTAGAGTTATGTGCAATTAATTGTAATAAGGATTGGTGTTGTACCCTAGCTCGAAGGAGGAGGATTTGGCGGGGTGCGCGTAGATCTCCTATCTTCTGTGGAGTATGATTTTGATGCTATGTTCCTGTAAGAAGCTTGACAAAGATAATAAAGAAGAAGAGTTGGTGGACGTAGCCCCAGGGCGGGGGTGAACCACGTATATGATGTGTTGCTCTGCTTTGTGCAATGTCTTGATGTGTTTATGTCTTTATTTTCTAATCTCTTTGATATAGATAGATAGATCTGTTTATGCTTTTTGCTAATGATGTATATGGATGTTAGATATGGCCTATGTGAAGGTGCTTAGTGCTTGAATATTCTAGATCTGATCTACCTCTCTATGATAAGTGCTTAAATACATCTGATCTGAATGAATGATGTGATGCTCTATTTTATTTACAGAGTAGATAGTGGTTAAATATTGATGAACTGTCAGTGCTAAGTGCTATGTTAAGTATTACAATCACATATCTATGTCCCAACTAAGGTTGTAGACACCTGAGTCCTGCAACCACCCATGCCTCTACCTCGGGTGAGACTTCATCTTCTTTGCAGGTGTTACTGAAAGGGCTGGTAGTTAGGTTTTTGTTGGTTCCTTCTTGTAGCATTGAACCCTAGGTCTACCCCTATGCCAAAAAATGGTTCCTTTGCCAGGACCTAAAACCGTGATTGCTGGGAACTGAGGAAGAAGAAGCTTTGTGAAAAGATCTGACATGAAACTATGATTGTTGGGAACTAAGGAAGAAGAATATATGTGCAAAGGTATGACCTGAAACTGTGAAAGCTCTGTGCATATATCTATTTCCCTAGTGCACAACATTCTACTTAACATATGAAGCTCTATGCCAAGAAAAGAGGTCAGATCTAAAGAAAATAGGTAACATTTGGAAGCTTTGTGCCCTAACAAAGGTAAGAATAGTGAAACGTTTTATATCTGAAAGATTTGTGCTCTGTAGAAGTAAGACAAGTGGAAATCTTTTGTTTTCGACAACATGGATCTAGGTATGATTGATAGATTTTTCCCTAGCTTGAAAAATAGGGCGCTAATAGATGAAAGAAGGTTTGTTATGCATAGATATAATAAGAATAGTGAAAGATATGTTATACCTATATGTAGAAAGAATGTTTGGACTAAAAAATGGATGCAGGATCCTAGAAATAAATGTTTGCAGGTTAGCTACCATGATCCTAGCACGTAGTATAGGAAAGGTTGGGGATCATTTAAAAGAAAGAGAGGATTAACCCTCTGTTACAGTTGCATAAAACCAGGACATCTTGCTAAGGAATGCCCTGGGAGAAGACCTAATTGTCTTTTTTGCAAATCTATGGACCATGAAGTATTGGATTTCCCTAGAATGATTTCTAAGCTTGAAGGAATGTACATGAGACAAGAAAACCCTAAGGCAGATCCAGAAACTATGATTATGACAGAACCCTAGAAAGAATCAGAGAAACTATTGATACAGATAAAATTAACCTTGAATGACCACCAACATGATAGCTTATCATAGATATTCAAAGTAAAAGCATGCATAGAAGCAAGAATAGGAGACTTCGACATTGACTGTGTTCTAGATGAGGAAACACAGGTGAATATCATGAGAGAAATAACTTGGGAACTTTTAGGGAAGCCTGCTATGACTCTTTCATTGGGAGGAATAGGGATATTCAAAGGAAAGATGATAAACCTATGTGGAAATCTCACCTAGATACCGATGAATGTCAATGGGACTTCGACAAAGGAGGATTTTGATAGTGTTAAATTTATTGAGAACAATGCCCCATTTACCATGTTACTAGGAAAACCTTGGATTGAAAGAGATCAAGCCAGAAGAAAAGAAGAAGAAGAAATTTTAGAGCACCAGAAGCAAGAGTTAAAAGATTTCATGACTAGAAGGATCAAACACTTGATTGAAGAACAGAAGAACAGATCGAAGCTATTTAAAACTAGAGACCCGGAAGTTGAAGTTGCAAGAATACTAGAAGACCCACAGAAGATTGAAGTACCTATTCCAGATAAAGAAGAAGTATCACCCTCGAATCTTAGGAAAGAATCTCAACAACACAAAATAACTATGCCAAATGAAGATAGGAATCAGAATGGAAAAAGGAATACCAAGATGAAGCTCACTGGGAATAAATCTAGAAAGATAACTAAGAAGAGATACAATATCGACAAGTTACAGAAGGTTCCAGAGGGAAATTCACAGAAGGAAAATTTGCAAAATTGGAACTTTGTTAGGATAACATAACAATGTCATGGGGAACTTTGCCAGGGTGAAGCAACATATCCATTGGGACCAATATAAACATTCATCTGACCCCCCCAAATGGGTAGAAAGGAATTTATGGGTCACCACCAGACCATTGGACCGTGCCGTAATAGACAGAACAGATTTAATGAAGGCTTCTTGCTCATTGCAAGAGATCCATTGCCAAGTTATCTATTTATCTTGTCGCGCCATGCACCGAGAACAATTTTTTTAACCGTGAATCTGAACCCGTAGACTCATTGATTTTACACAGTGATCATTATTCTATTTCCCTCTATCCCATTACAATGTCTAAGTTACTCCTCGAACCTAAAGATTTTCAACCCCAAGTGTGTATATCAAACGAGTTCAGCGCTGCAGAGAAAGTTGTTGAAGAATTTATCATCGATCTCATGACTGAAAGAGTCATGTTGATATCTACAGGTGTACAAGAATCATCCACGAGAGGATTGCAAGCCTCTCCGTCGAATTCTCGTGGATCGAGGCCATTCCAACCCACAATAGAGAAGAGAACCAAACACAGAGACGACCTAACCAACGTGAAGTTGATTCCATCCATATTTCCCAATTACATCCCGCCTCTAACTGGCGTGGTGAATCGTGATAGTGTACCAAGATATTTCAAGTACACCATAGTTACTGTGTACCTTCTGAAGGGGATACATGCAGTTCGAGCAGACGAGGACAAGATCGCAGCACTAAATTTCAGCGTCTTCAACCTTGGAGATCGCAATATCTATGGTATTCTCGCCCCATACAAGTACCTAACAAGAACTAAGGGGAATAATTCAAATATAATCCCCCAGTTATGGACGATGAACCTCACGTAGTCCACCCTGCTGAATGTCATGAATATCCCTCACTTCGGAAGACACCAGGAATTCAACGCCCGTGTCAAGATTCTACTATCATGTTACCATGGTGAGTACTTATGGCTATAACTCCACATTATAGTTCACCCAAAACTAATCCACAGGATCACAGGCCTGAGTATTCAAGGACCCGACCCATAGGAGTTTTATCCAGGAAAAGTCGCAGATCATGCACTGGCACAGAAGATCAAGGATACATATGGCGACATTGAGAAGGGAAAAGGAGGATACAAGGTAGCTTCCATCTAGAGTGGTGCAGTGCACCTAACATGTCAATTGATAGCTGGAAAGTTAGTAAGGAAGAACCAAACTACAGAGGTCACCGGATTTGTCGTTGACCTCACAGGGAAGTGTGCAGAAGGCCTATAGATGAACTAGGCGAAGTACCTAGTTAACCAATTAGAACTAAATTTTCGAGAAGCATAGGATTAGGGTTATGAATTTCATTTCAGCTGGCTCCTGGTCCTCATTGCATTTTTTTCCTGGGATATGCCAGAAGGAGAGACCTTCCTAGACATAGAGTCATTCAGACCACTTGCCGTGAAGTTCTTTACCCTGTGGTATTCAAATGATATGAACAAACATTGGCAGTCAAATGTTGTGTTTCATACATACTACCTCTAGCTAAAGTGAGATATTGAAGTCGAGCCTCGCATGAATCCTAACACCTTACAGAGGTTCTGACCCCTGATGAATTTCAGCGCAGATTGACACTTTATATACATTACAGCGTGAGCATATGAACATAAAGAGCAGCTCCAGTCATATTACAAACTTACAAAAGAAGACCTTGAGGAGATCACTAAGGAATGGTATGTTGACCTCCTCATCCCCATCGACCTTGCAGAGATATCTGACATGGACAGCCCAGAAAACACTCATAAAGAACATAATCCACCTGGAACCAGCAGACAGAAGAAGACTGAGGAGGTCCAAAAATTAAGAATCACCTCAAGAAAGACTCCTTTAGTGTCACCTGACTGAGGGGGTGGTGACGAAGTAGAAGATGAAAAGAAGCCAAACAAAGTAACACTTCCCAGAGACGAGGTTGACCCCTTGAAGAAGAGGAAGGTTTCCCCCCCAAAACCTTCTTCCCAGAAGAAATACAAAGCCACCATGACCAAGATGTAGACTATCCTGACCTCCGACGATTTTGACTTCATCATAGCAGCTCTGAACAATGCTTCACTAGAAATAGTAGAAAAACAAGGAGTGAAGCAGTAGGAAATGTATGATAGAATTGAGATCAAACTCTGAGGGGTACAACAGGCCCTTCGGTCCAGTGGCATAGTATCCATTACACCTCTTCCATCGAGAGAACCATAGTTGGGAGATGAGCCATCCTAACTCCGCCAACTAGTAGATTCCACTGAAGCTCACCTTCAATGAGCACAAGAGGAAATAGAACAAGCCACCCAGGATTTTATGAAAGTACAAGGAGTACTTGTAGAAAAGTGTCGAGCTGCATAATAGGAAAATATTTCTCTCCAAGTGAAGTTCGATGAAGAAAAATAACAAATGCAACAAGTAAAAGAACATTTTCTCGCGGAGCAACTCGAAGTGAAAGAAGTGGTCAGCAAAGCACTTCACTCTATGACAATATTAGAAATAAAGGCAGAGGACCAAGTTATGTAGCAAGTAGAGTAGCTCATAGAAGTTATCTAGTAGCTACAACAATGCATCACAGACTTAGAGCTAATAACAGTGCCCAATACCCCACAGGATGTGAGGGATCAAAGAGAGGCAATGCTCGAAGCGAAGTTGAGAGAATAAAATCCCTTACTATGGAATGTAAGAAACTCACTAATCGCAGTTCCCAGACCTACGAGCAACTCACTGAGAATCCAGAACTGAAGGCACTGGAGTCGCAAATCCAAGAGGTGAAGTATCAAGACGAAACAATACAGACGCAGTTGAATCCCCTGTGATTTGTGGAAAGAATGAAGCGATCCCAAGAGAAACGCACCAACTAGTAGTAGATCCACACTATCTAGAGTCGAGTTATGGAAGTAACTCAGAGACTCCAACCTGTACAAGATAAGGCTTACCAATTTTTCAAAGAGGTCAAAGGCCGAGGAGCATAATTGGAGCAGGTTGTCACTGTAGTTGAACAACGTCTAGAGGGACCTGTCAATGAGGTAGTCATCCAAGAGTTCGTTGAACAAGAGGCCATGGAACAACAATAAGTCGAAGAAACTTGAGCCAAGATCGAGGCTTTTGAAGAAGAACTACCCAGATCAGAGTGAATCGGGATGAGTCACAAGTGAGTGTTGGGGGCTTGTTGGCCCTTGACCAAGTTTTAGAAGATCCTTGGTCAAGTTTGACCTATTTTGGGACTTCGACAGCTAGTAGAAGGTGGAGCGCAAGACGAAGCGGAGATCGTGGGATCTCGACCCATTTTTGGGTCCTTTTTGGGATTTGGGATTACATAACGATTATGGGAATGTTGGCCCATGGGTTTACCCATGTTTAGGCCTATTTTGTAAAGTATAAATAGATGTATAGGCAATGTAAGGAGAGATATGCATATCTATGTGACATTGGGCTAAGTGTTGAGTACATATTGTAGATGATTTGTGCATATTGTGTGAGACTTGCAGAGTTACATGCAAGTAATTGTAAGAAGGCTTGGTATTGTACCCTATCTTGAAGAAGGAGGATCTAGTGGGGTGCACGCAGATATCCTGTCTTCTATAGAGTAGGATTTTGATGCTATGTGCCTATAAGAAGCTTGACAACGATAATAAAGAAGAAGATTCGATGGACGTAGCCCCAGAGTGGGGGTGAACCACATATATGTTGTGTTTCTCTACTTTGTGAGATGTATTGATGTGTTTATGTCTTTATTTGCTAAGTGATTTGATATATATAGATAGATATGTTTATGCTTTGTGCTAATCATGTATATGGATGTTAGATCTGACCTATGTGAAGGTTCTTAGTTCTTGAATCTACTAGATATGATCTACCTCTCTATGCTAAGTCCTTAAATACATCAAATCTGAAGGAATGATGCGATGCTCTGTTTTATGTGCGGAGTAGATAGTGGTTAAATATTGATGAACTATCGGTGCTAAGTGCTTTGTTAAGTATTACAATCATAGATCTATGTCCCAGCTAAGGTTGCAGACACCTGAGTCCTGCAACCAACCCTACCTCTACCTCGAGTGAGACTTCATCTGCTTCACAGGTGTTTCCAAAAGGGCCAGTAGTTAGGCTTTTGTTGGTGCATTGTTGTAGCATTGAACCCTGGGTCTGCCCTTGTGCCAACAACATACTTCAATTTACCCTTCAACCATTTGAACATCTGATCAATATCCCAAACAAAGTCGCCTGGTTTCTACCTAATTTTGATCATATCATTCATGTACTGATCTTCTAATCTAGGCTTCTAAAATTCATTTATCAGTAGCTTCATGACATCTGCAATTGTCCTTGTTGTTCCTGGTGGACTGTTTACAGTTAATCTCATGTACCAATCCAGTGTGTGGTATCTTAGCATGATAGCTAACTATGTATCTTCATATGTGATCTACTTTTCTTCCTATATCTTCTCATAGATGAACAAGTGATTTTCAAGATCCTCTGATGCCTCTCACTTGAATTCTGGTAACCTGATGGTGGAATCATCTCTTACCATATTGAATTGTGATGAAATAATATCTCCACATGGTGTATATACTTGAATACTACTTCCTGAACTAGTTCCTCCAATTGTTTCTCCTTGTTTATAAGTGTTTCCTGTTGTCTTCCTTCCACTAAAATTCGATTTCTAAATGGTGGTGTTTTTATTGGTGTATTATTCGCACATGGGTTTATGGGTTCCACACTGACACTGACATGGATGGGAGTTCTACCTTTCATTCCTACCCTTGGACCTCTTATCTTCCTTTCATATGTTGCGTGCAGGATTTCCTCGATCTTCTCTGTAGCACAAATATCCTCTACCTCTTCTTTGTCACTTGCCAAGTCCTCTCTCTCAACTATGTCTCTCTTCTTGTTATTTATCTTGTATTGGTAAGGTGATCCACTGCGCATCTTTCTAGGTGTTTCCATTTATCTTCTTGATCTAGTCCTCATCCATCATGATTGGGTCCATGGCCTCCTTCTTTACCTTATCCATCTCTCCCTCCATCCTTCCATCTCAGGTCAGTGCTTCCCCCCTTCCCCCATGCACGTAGGGAAGTTTAGTTGTCTGATGCCATTGAAATTACACCTTTGTTATACGGTAACATATTTATTGAAGAGTACAATGATATAATTTACCTACCTCTATATCATCTCAAAAAATCTGACTCTGCTTCGCTATAAGACTTCACGGTATCTACTACAAATTCTATCATAAACCCTGCAACGATACTGTCTAACCAGAAGTCTATTGTGTGCGTTAATTTGATGTCAACTTGTTGTAACTATGAAATATTCATAGGATTCCACTCGATTTGTCTTATTCAATTCGTATGGTGGTTTTTTTTTAACCTCAATAGCCACTCCTACAACATATGCGGGAATTGAAGAAAAACACCTCATGCAGGTTGCTAAACACGTACTTGTCCAGATATTTGCGCATAATTTTAGGTTTTTTGTTATCCTTCTGCGCAAACTAAATCTCCTTTTTTTTCAACCATCTTTCAATCTCCTCCTTCGTTGGATTCCACGGTCTAAACATCCCCCCTTATACTATCATTTTCCACGCGATGCTTTCACAGATCCCACTCACTCAATCCCATGCAGTTCCAGCTGGTAATGAAACCATTTGTTGGTTATTACTCTCTCTTCCTACTCTTTCATTGACCTAGGTTCATACTTGAACAGGTTTCCAACAAAACCCTCTAAAACTATTGGCCCTCCTGGTAAACCAAAAGGAAACACATCACATAGAATGTACTACGCAGTCTCACCCAAGATATTTCTATGGATAGCTGCAAAGCTCAGGTGCTTGCAGCCTAGGATAGAGTGGGGATATTGGATTTTACTTCCTTTTCTTAGGACTTCATCTTATTGTTATTTCTATTATTCTTAAGATTCATTCATATGTTATGTTTATGCATGCACTCTAATTGATCTAATCAGATAACATATCTAATAGAGCTCTTCATTCATCCATTCATTATCTAATTATTGATACAAGGTAAATATGCAATCAACAATACACATGACATAGATTTTACCACGATTCACCCCCTCTTGGGCTACGTCCACAAAGATCTAGCTTCTTATGCTCTTTTATTTAGATTTATGCAATATATGGCACCGCAGGCACTACAATTCCGATCATACAATCACAAAACAAGTTCCACAACCACTGTGAGGATGACTAGATCGCACCAGGCTCCTCATCCTGTGATCTAACCCTCAAGATATAGCTACTTGACTCTCCTACATCTCAACATCTTACAAAAATGTATATGATCTTATAGTAGTTCTCCTAACAGAGAAAAATAGTATCATCAAAAAATATTTAGGAACTACTTGGAATGCCGACCTAGACCTCCTAGGTCTTTATTTATACTAATTTTTAGCTTATCATCCATTACAATCTCTTACAAAAACCATAACCCTAACGTGGTTAGGTTTTCCTTCATGCATTCCTTGCATGCTTTCCTCCTTTGCATCCGATTTTTCTCACACGTGATGTTTTTCCTACTAGCTGTCTTTTTCCAAATTAAGCTCTTCTTTCCAAAAATGGAATTTTTCTCAAAATTGTCTTGTGCCCAACAGAAAGAGTCCCTTGTGTGGAGACTAAAGAAATCCTTGTGTAGAATCAAGTAGGCTCCCTATGCATGGTATTCAAGAATTGATGGTTACTTATTGATCTTGGGATTCACCAAAATAATTGTGGATCCCAACCTTTACTATAAGGTTGATGGTGATGAACCTTTGATTCTATTACTATACGTTGATGATTTTTTCCTTACTAGGGAAGAACACTCGATAGCTCGATGAAAGAGGGAGTTGACTTTTGAGTTTGAAATTAAATACTTGGTTCTAATGCACTACTTCTTGGGGTTTTAAGTGTGGCAAAGATATAATGATATTTTCCTTTCACAAGGAAAGTATGCAGTAGAGATCCTAAAAAAGTTTGGGATGATGGACTACAAGTCCATGGCCACACCCATGATATCAAATTTGAAGAATCTGAATGAGTCATATTCAGACTCAAATTTGGTGGACCCTACGATGTACAAAAATCTAGTTGGGTCCCTGATGTACTTGGTGAACATCAGGCTAGATATATGATTTATTGTGAGTGCCTTAAGTCAGTCCATGAGTGAACCAAGGAAATTTCACTAGACTGCTACAAAACATGTGTTGAGGTACCTACATGGTACAATTGGGTATGGACTCAGATACTTCTCAGGCGCAAAAGTAATTCTGCATGGTTATACAGACTCTGAAAGAGCAGGGAGTGCATTAGATAGAAAGAGAACTTCAGGGTTCTACTTTAACTTTGGTTCTACTATGATCTCCTAGCTTAGTAGGAAGAATAATTCTGTAGCACTCAGTACAACATAGGTGGAGTACACAACAACTAGTTTGGTAGTCTGTGAAGCAGTATGGCTTCAAAATCTCCTTGGATATTTATTTGGTCAAATGTGTGAACATACATTGATTCACTATGACAATCAAAATTACATGATACTATCGATGAATCTAGCTTATCATGAAAAATCAAAGCATGTAGAGACCAAATATCATTCTATACGAGATATGGTGCAGAGAGGAGATATTAGACTTCAGTACATTTCTACTAATGAACATACTATAGACATTCTTACCAAGACATTGTCTAGAGAAAATTTTGTGTACTTTCGGGACAAGCTTGGTGTGGAAGAGAATATCTCCGTCACTGAGAGGGAGTGTTGATGTTTGAGGCAACATCTTCAGACATTATCCCCAAAGGGTCCTCTATGGACTAGTAGGGGAGTATGTGGACTTCATCCTGACATGCCTCAGATGGTCAGATAAAGGAACCAAGACATTGGTTTCACAAGGAAACCTTGATATATCTTGGGGGACATTGTTTACATGATAGAACCTCGATGTGTCCTAGAGAAGAAATTGGCTCCATAAGGGAACCCGAAAATGTCTTAGACATGTTTTCCATGAGGGAACCACAACATTTCTAGTATGCACACAATTCATGAGTGAGATGAGACATTGGTTTCGTGAGGGAACCTTGATATTTCAAGTATATTCCAAGATGACTTAGCTTTGTCAACCTCAAGGAATTGGCCACCCCTTATAGGATGATCTAGTTCAAGTCTTGCAGATACCAACTACATGACGTGTATGAACACAATTGAATGGAATTTGAAAGAAGTAAGGTATTAATATTGGAGGATTCACATGACTTGAGATTACGATGGTATATGTATGGAAGCCACCTCTTAAAATCTATCCTACACATGACTTGAGGATTTTCGTGGACTTATCTCACATAATATGTATGATAATTCTAACCAACATATGGATTACTTTGAGATGGTAAAAGATAATAATGTAAAATCATAACGTAAAAGAGCATCATGTAGAGCATGATGTGGAAGAGCATGATGTGAAGGGGCATAACGTGAAAGGGTGTGACATAAAAGAGAATGACGTGAAGAGGCAACAATCATGACTATTCAAAAGAGGTGTGATGTAAAGGTTATAAATAAAAAGACAAATTATTTCATTGTATAATAATTGGATTTCTTGTTCTCTCTATTGTAATGGACGATCATTCAATTTCTAGTGCATG
>SNQJ01S0085474.1:0-47732 GCA_010110895.2 Picea sitchensis | reverse complement strand
TGTGGCTCAGGCCGGGTGCGATCCCCGGGTGATTTTGACGGCTTAGATGCCCCTGAGTCACGGTTTCTCAAGCCACAGGTTAATCGCGTAGCCAACAGGTCTCGCACAAATTAACAAACAAAAAATATTGTATATGTTTTTATGGCATTTCATAATTTTACGAGCTCCCAGATTAATAGTTTAATGTTCATCAATTTAAAAAAATAAATTGACCGACACTTCCCTTAATACAAAGGTGTATGATGAATTAGGTAGGCACCAGAGGATGTTTTTTTGTTCCATGCAGTTCTTTTTTTCTTTTTTTTCTTTTACATGCTAATTCATGTAAGTTAGGCCACTTTTCACATTAGATTCTAAAAACAATCACACCTTAGCCTTCACCAATATGAAATAGATAATTTCTATGGATATCTCTCTTAGGAAATACAAGTAACCCAATATTTTAGGATACATATTACCACAAAATTAAAAACTAATTACCGAAATATGAAGGGAAAGTCTATATAGGATCTCTTAGGAAATACAAGTAACCCAATATTTTAGGATACATATTACCACAAAATTAAAAATGAATTACCGAAATATGAAGGGAAAGTCTATATAGGATCCATAATCTAGGTCAACCAAATGGAGGGTATATTTGAATCAAATATCCCACTTGGTGAATGGGAAAAAATAATGAAAACCTCCAATAATTTAAAAGGAGATGTATATTTTAACGTTGTACAATATTTTACTACAAACAGATTTTCAATAAAACAATAGAAAAGATACAATGGAAACTACACAGATTACACAAATATTTTTCCCTGGAAACCCAAACAGAAAAAAACAACATATTATATATTCATTCACCTCATACATTGTTTACAATACAATATACATATAGGATTGAGCGGCATCCAAAAACCTAATCTAATGACCTCGATTAATCAACAACCCTAATTCCTTAACCAGAAATAGAAAACTATTGGAAAAAAACCATGTGACGAAAAACCGCCAAAAAACATTCAAAGAATATAGTACATATCCAAAATTCTCCCACTTTTTGTTTTCTTTGCATATAGGGGGTTACGAGTTTACGTAGTCAACAATCCAAGGAAACAATTCCCATAGATCCTCTACACCAAGAGAACTTCTCTGTTCTCACATATTTTTTTAATGAATCTACAACATTCTTCAAAGTATCCACCTTCATCAGGAACACCTTCTTTTCTTCAACCATGTCTCTCACAAATTTATATTGAACACTGATAGTCCTTGTCTTTGAATGATAAGTTGGGTTCTTTGCCAAAAAAAATTCACTTTGACTGTCACACTCTATCCTTACATCTTGTTGTACTAACCCAATACATGAACACAATATTTGTAAAGATATTGCTTCCCTTCTTGCATGAGTGGCTTCCATGTATTCATCATTTGTAGTTTAAAGTGTCATTATAGACTATATTTTTCTCATCCAATTGATTACTCCTCCAAACAAGTTAAACACATGCCCTCTTGTATATATTCTACGATCCATATCTCCAACCCATTATGCATCCACAAAGACATGTATGTCCAACACTTTGTCCAAACCTAGTCTTCCTTTATAGCACAATCCATAACTAGTAGTTCCACGTAAATACCTAAAACATCTCTTTACTATTTTCCAATGCTCCTTCCCTAGTTTTGACATATACTTGCTCAAAACTCCCAGTGCATGTGCAATTTTTGGTGTAGTACATACCATTGCATACATCAAATGTTGGATCATGTTGTCATTGATTCCAATGGTTTGATTACATGGGAGATTGTTGGATCATATGTCATTGATGTAAATGGTTTGGTTTGATTGATGTCATTTATTGATGTCAAGTAATTGATTGATATGATGCCCTTGATGAGAATGTTATATGTCCAAGTGGAAACCAATCGATGCAAAGATGAATCATTATTGTCTTATCATGGTTGATAAGGTGCAAAAATAGATGAACTCCAAAGTGGTCCCCTTATGGTGAAAGCCCTCACGGGAAGACACTTTATGGAATGAGTTATCCTAAAAGAATGGTTGGAGGACCCAAGATTGCATGTGGAATAATGAGATGAAGATCAATGAAGTTGTTGGTGAAACTATCCTAGATGGACAGTGCTTGTCATGCCATTTCCGGTGGTATGTGGAATGTCACATAACTCCTCACAGTTTGAGAGTTATGGCCTTATGAAGTTAGAGGACCCCCATATGAAGGCTTGAAGCCCCCAAGGTCAAAGAAGTAAAAGTGCTTGAAAATAAGAAATCATTATTTAAATGATAAATTAAAGTGACAAAATCAAGAAAGATTATTTAAATGAAGTGACAAAATCAAGAAGCAATATTTAAATGATAAAGTATTGGAGAATTTTCTATTCATGGAAAGTGGGTAACCCTAAAATAAGGAAAATAGGTTAAGTGACCTAGAAATGGGTTAAGTAACCTAAAAATGGGTTAAGTGACCTAGAATATGAAAGTATAAAAGTAACCAAAAACAAGCTATTAAGGGACCTAGAATATGAGTATAATGAAGCTCGGATCTCTTGTAAAATGTACATTTGAGTGAGAATCCCTTTGTGGATCAATGGAGAGCTTTGGTAATATCTTTTGGAGTATTACGGAGATCTTCTTTGTGAGAATCTATTGGTGTGGAACTCTTTGAGCATGATTGAAGATCTATTCAGGAAGAGAGCTAGAGGAGGATCTCATATCAATGAATCAAAGTTTCAGCAATGTCGGAGATCTGACGGAAAAATTCTCAGATTCACAAAACCCTATTTTATGTTACGCAATGGCCGTATAGGGTGAGTGTACACGCGGGTTGACCGTATAGGGAGCGTGGACTCCACAAAATCATGGAGATTTGTGGCTCTGAGCTGGTGCCAAGCCTTGGATGATGAAGTAGGTTCTAGATCCGCATTCTATGGCATCAAATCTATCACCTCGCATTAATTCTGGTATGGTTATACTATTGTCTTGATAGATGCTATTGTTTGATATAGGTGAATGCTTAGGGAATTCTTTGGTATGGCTCTATGATGTGGTTCATTTGGTTGATTTGGTTGATTGGAGTGAGCAACACTCTTGTGATTCAGTAGTGACATGATTAATATGGTATACCAGTTATTTATATACATGATTGAGATAGAATTCATATTGATTTGATGTGGAACATGAGCAAGCTATTAGAGAGATTAGATGTGTTTTCAGGACTGGCTATGGGTCAGTTTGGATAGTTGAAGATAGAAGAGAAAGTGATTGCAGGTTGCAAAGGATCCGATCATGTTTCTCAAAAGCATATGTTTGTTTCATTATACATTGGTTTACGCGGCTCATTAACGTAGGTCAGAGGAGCCGGCGATGCACACGCTGGTTGCACCACCGACAGTTTCGCACTCCATTGACATACATTACATCTATCGAGGATTGTTTGCCCTCATCCTCGGCTTGGTGCCGAGGGTGTCGAAGTCTTGGATATAGATTTGGTGCTCTTGTAGAGTTGTACCTCATTCAAGAAAGGCCGACAAAACCCAAGGATTGTAGTCCTGTAAAAATAAAATCTCTCTGTACATACATCTTGTGTTCTTGTGCCGTCCATTTACATTAATTGAGCAATATATTGTCGATATATGTTGTTGATATGTGCCTACATCTAACTGGTTATAAAATGACAGCAATGGGTAAATGAATAAAATGTTGAATGCTAATTGATGAGTTTTTGTGCAAGAGGAAGTTTTGGGAAAAAGAGCACCACACTCATTCACCCCTCTATAAGTGTAGGTGTGTCCAATAATTGGTATCAGAAAAGGCCTTCACCAGCTAAGCCTTAACAAGCTTTGAAGGAGATCCATAGACAATAATAAATGGATGATGAATCTCCAACCTTTGATGAGGAAAACTATTATAACCTCGGAGAATAGAGGATGAGAGTGTATTTGAAGACAATGGGAGCATGATTTGAAGGAAACCATCTATGGATATGTTCCATTGAAGAACAAGTCAAAGTTTGGTCTCTCAAGGGGAGGGAAAGAAGAATGATGCATTGGCTCTCAAGACAATTCTTTAGTGGACTCCAAGTCTTTGAATGCAAATGCAATGATGATGTGATGAATTTTTCTACAAGTGAAGTAGAAGATGTAGATATAGTTTGTGGTGGAAGTTTGATGGCATTTATCCCATGAAAAGAAATAGAAGGAAATATATTAAAACCAAAAGGAAATTGAAGAGGGTTAATACATGTATAGGAGTGATCATTTTATACACATAATCTATAACTATCTTTCGATAACACTAAGAATTTTCTTTAAAAGAGTCAAAGGAACATCTTGGAAGTTAAAGGAAAATGCCAAAAAACAAGAAGAAAAAAAAAAGACCAAAATAGAAGAAAAGGAAGAAGAGATCACAAGACTAAAAGATGGAAAAGAAGATAGGAATGTAGAAGAAGAGATTAGTAAAAGTTTTGAACCATTTTCCATCTTAAGACCCAAATTGAAGAAGCCAAAAGAATAGAGGAACCATTGAAAATTCAAATAAATGAAAAGGAAGATTCATGTTGCAAATAGAAGCTGAATTGTCAACTTAGGAAAGAAGGTAGAGAAGTCAAACAAATTTTGAATAGCTCACCTAATATTGATGAGATCTTGGAAAGTCAAAGACCATCATGCGATAAATCAGGCCTTGGATACAAAGGGGAAGATACACATACAAGCAAGCACCTCAAAGAAGCATTGAGGTAAGTCCATCAAAGAAGGGAAGACAATGTTGCAAAACAAACCATCTACACAAGGCAAAGAAAATTCTAAAAGAACAAAAGCAAGGAAGAAACTGGCAGTTATCTTTGAGACACCAAAGCAAAGGCAAGGAAAGTGTTTTCATGGGTATTGTTATTCATGTAATGGATATGGTCACAAATCTTTGAATGTAGATCTCAAGGAAAGGAGATATAATGGAAGATTCTACAACACCACAAGGTGTTTGGAGATGTGATCAAGTAGGACATAATGTTGTCTACTGTAACTCTATGAGATGCTATAGTTGTAGTGGATTTGGCCACAAATCCCGCAAAGGAGGCCGAACACAAGAAGAAAAGTCCATGATGACGAATTCACATAACATGGCTAGAAGAAGTTGAAATCGAAGTAAGAAAAGGAGACATATTTGAAAGATGGATACCAGAGCTCAAGTTCCTCAAGAGAAAGGTCATCTACAGAAGCGGGTGAAGAAGATAGAGAAGCCAGATCGAATGAAAGATTGAAGGGAAGTTCAAATGCGCCATTTACTAAGGAACATGCAAGTAACTGTGGTGATAATCGCGTGTCCACACGTTCTAACCTTGAATAGGTCGCATTAACATCGCAGCCTCGCTTGTGCAGTTAGGTCAAGATAAGTCACTTGTAAAGCTTTGGGAAAAATGCAATGCACATGACTTTGAGTTTGATGTGATGGTAACCTCAGACCGCAGCAGAAGTCCAACATTGTTTATTGCAGGTTCTAAATAATCAAGAGCCGCGTGTTTTCATGGTTTTAAGTGAGATCATGCAAGGTTATATCTTGCGTATGGAACTAACCCAAGAGTATGGATTGATGTTAATCAAATGCTCATCTCATTGGATTATGTAAAATAATATGGTGGTATACATGGATGGTACATCTTATGATTGGTAGATGCACATTGGTTGGATCATATTGGCGTATGCACATGATTGGCATATTGGTAGATGCACATGTTTGGCATAATTGATGATTGGCATATGGTGGATACATTTCATGGATGATATCTTTGGCACATTGTTGATGTGCAAGATGGTTGATTTTAACATGGGTGTTGTGCATGGTGGACACATTTTTGGTACGTGATGTACTTGGTGGATACATTGCTCATGATTCTCTCATTTCATTGATGACATATCTTTGTTTCATGATGGTATGGCACAAGTTTTATGCATGAACGTGTCCAAGGATCATCATATGGTAGCATGTTGTTCATCTCGCAGAGAAGATAAGGGAGACACTCTTAGGGGTATTCATTCTTCTTCCATGATTCTAGGAGGAGATATATATCAGATGCATACCTAGAAAATAGACCCATATTTGAAGAAAGAGCAATGTAGGCATAATTACAAGGGAGGAGCCATGATCACTGGGGAGTATGTTCATGTATTTTCAGCATTACATCGATTGATATCCCTTGTTCAAAAAAAGGAGAGATTATTCAAAGGAATATCAAATGAATTCAGACAGGGGGAGCAGCCCCAAGAGAGAATGGCCCTTCCATTGATGTCATAGGGGAGAGATAATCACATTGATGTGATCTCTGTTTATTGGATGGGAGAGATTGATATGGAGAGATACTCATATTGATTTCATTGATGAGCACGCCTCTTACATGTTGACATCAATAATTGGTAATTGAGTTGACATCAATGTTGGTAATACATCAATGCCAAAGGGGATATTGTTGGATCATGTTGTCATTGATACCGGTTTGATTACTTGGGAGATTGTTGGATCATATGTCATTGATGTAAATGGTTTGGTTTGATTGATGTCATTGATTGGATGCCGCAATTGATTGATATGATGCCATTGATGAGAATGTTATATGTCCAATTGGAAACCAATCGATGCAAAGTACGAACTACTATAGTCCTATCGTGGTTGATAAGGTGCACTAATAGATAAACTCCAAAGTGGTCCCCTTAGGTGAAAACCCTCACGGGAAGAAACTTTATGGAATGAGTTATCCTAAAAGAATGGTTGGAGGACCCAAGTCAGTATGTGGAAATAATGAGATGAAGATCAATGAAGTTGTTGGTGAAACTATCCTAGATGGACAAGGCTTTTCATGCCATTCGTGGTATGTGGAATGTCGCTATTAACTCCTCACGGTTTGAGAGTTATGGTCTTATGAAGTTGGAGGACCCCACATATGAAGGGGCTTCTGAAGTCCCCAAGGTCAAAGAAGTAAAAAGTGATTGAAAAGAAGAAATCATTATTTAAATGATAAAGTAAAGTGACAAAATCAAGAAAGATTATTTAAATGAAGGACAAATCAAGAAGGAATATTTAAATGATAAAGATTGGAGAATTTTCTATTCATGGAAAGGTAACCCTAAAATTAAGGAAAATAGGTTAAGGACCTAGAAATGGGTTAAGTAACCTAAAAATGGCTTTTCAAGTGACCTATAATATGAAAGTATAAATAAGAAGCTAGGATCTTTGTAAAATGTACATTTGAGTAAGAATCCTCAGGATCATGGAGCTTCTTGGTAATATCTTTGGAGTATTGATGGAGAACTGGGTGTGAGAGAATCTTATTGGGGTGGAACTCTTGAGCATGATTGAAGATCTATTCCTGAGGAAGAGCTGGTAGAGGAGGATCCTTATAGATCTATCAAATTTTGGCACGTCTAAGATCCTTGACGGCAAAGTCCGGAGTCACGAAACCCCATTTTCATGTACACGGCCTAATCGTGTATAGGGTGAGTAGTACATGCTACCGACCGTATACATGGAGTCAATCTAACAAAAATCATGGAGATTTGTGTTTCATCGGTGCCAAGCTCTTTGATGATGAAGCAGATTCCAGATCCGGGTGATTCTGATGGTCTTCGTGATCTAATACCCCATTAACTAGTATGGCTACATATTATTGTCTTGATAGATACCATTGCTTGATATGTTGTTAATGCTTAGGTAATTCTTGGTATAGCTTCTATGATGTGGGCCCCGGCCGGTTGATTTGGTTGATGGAGTGAGTGTGCACTCTTGTGATTCAAGAGTGACATGATTGCTATGGTATACCAAGGTTATTTATACATGATTGAGATAGCATTCATATTGATTTGATGTGGAGCATGAGCAAGCTACTAGAGAGCTTGGATGTGTTGTGACCGGTTGTGGGTCAGTTTGGACAGCTGAAGACAGAAGAGAAAGGATTGTAGGTTGCGTGAGATCCGGGCATGTTTCGTGCCATGTTTGTTGCATTACATCGGGTTGCTCACATCGGGCTATAGTGAGTGGCGCTGTGCACACGCTGGTCGCATCATCGGATGTGTCGTAGTACCCTGGACAGAGATTGATATCTCTCGAGGATTGTTGCCTCATCTTTAGTTGGTGCTGAGCGTAAGTTGAGTCTTGCATATGAGCTAGTGCTCTTGTAGAGTTAAATTCTTATTCATTTGTTGATAAACCTAAGGATTGTAGTTCGTAATAGAAAGAAAAATTGTACATACATATTGTGTTCTTTGTGGTCGTAATGTGATGATGACTTGTTGATGATATATTGCTAATATATGTTGTTGATATAGCCTACATCTAACTGGTTAAAAATGATAGCAATGGGTAATGAATAAATGTTGAATGCTAATTGATGAGTTTTGTGCAAGAGAGAAGTTTTGGGAAAAAATAGCACCACACTCATTCAACCCCCCCCCCTCTAAGTGTGTGGTAGGTGTGTCCAATATCAAACTGCTAACCACACTCACATATGGAACACGCGACATACCCTTCCTCGTCTTGGGACATTAATTCACATATAAATTTACACCTACGTGAATGTTAGTATATTTAGACACTTAGGAGTTAGTTAAGATCTACTTGGTCTAATATGTCGTTAGGTAAAAGTGTGTTTCTATGTTTCTTAGTGTGTTTCTTTAGTATGCATTAGTATGCATTTGTAGTTAGAAATCCAATGGGGCCATGATATATTCTAAATATAGAGATTCAACGGGTTCATACTCTCCCTCGATCTTAATCCACCATTGACTGCGGGATTACCGATTGGTCCATGATCTCTATTTAAAGAGCATGGAGGGTCATTTCTCGATGATCAATTGTGAGAAACCTTCGGTAAAATCTCTCTCTAATCTTTTCTTTGTACTAATAAACGGCTCTGTATGGGCTACCGGTCGAAGTCAGTGGTTGTTTTCCTGTAGGGTTTTACCACATGAAAACATCGCGTGTTGATCTTTGATATGGTTAAGGTGGAGTGGTTACCGAAGGTGTTCTTCCTCCTTGGAATACCTTTGTTGCCTTAACATGGTATTAGGAGCCCTGCTTTGAAGACCCCTCTCCTGGTTGTAGATCGAGAGATCGTAGTTTCCAGTTGCCTCAACTCCATTTTTTGGCATTTCCATACATTTATGGGATGAGAGGATTCTTCCATTATGTTTGGAGTGCTCATTTCAGTCAAGAAAACTTTTATTTTCACTCAAAAAAGGTTTCCATTTGCCCAAGATACAACCATTACAAACAAATCTAGAGGTATAAAGTTCAATAATGCATTTTTAAATTTCTCAAGAAAAGTTTTATTCTTTTGATTTTATTTTGATTTTATTTTTGGTTTGTATTTTTTATTTCCAAAGTTGCTAATCTTTTAGATATGCATATGCTCTTTTCCACACACCTTGTTCGATCTCATAAAATCAGAAACAGATAGAAAAAGGTGCATCTTCCGTAAGCTAACCGAGATCTAACCCTTTGTTGTCATCGAAGAGAAAGTCTTTTTCTTGTGTGAAAAGAGTTTTTTTAGCATGCTCTCCGTTCGTTCTATAAATAACAAATAACAACAAATAAAAACCCCAACTCCTTCTGAACATTACAATAAGTTTTGTGAGACCATTCGGTTAAAAATTTCCTTATTAAGTGTAAGATATCTTGAGTTTTAAGTCTCCTCTGTTAATGCTGGAAAAAGTTCATGCTAAAATTGTAAAGTGCATTTCACTCAAGTATAAAAGTGAATCACCATAAGTATTTCATATTTTATTTTAGAGTTATTTATTTTGCATGCAACTCTTCGCTATAAGGTAACTTCATTGTAAAAGTGGATCACGCACTCTCTTTATAAAAGTGGGTCACTTCATAAATATCTTACACTATCACTCTGACCTCAAGCCACTGTTTATGACTTTTTTTAAAAGGGAATAACTCTCTCATCATATCCATTTCAAAATATTTTAGGACTGCATAATTTTCAATATCTCTTCCATCCGCATCATTAGTTTCAGCTTTTAAATCCGCATTATCTTCATATTTAATATGGTTTGTACAAGTAATGTCTTCCTTACCAACAACAACTACTCTAAATGGAAATCTCATATGGAAGATTTTATTAAGAAGTAAAGCCATGTACCTGGGATTATATCGAGAAAGGAAACAAACACCCACCAATGATGATGATAAGAAAGCAAAATGAGATAATAGGAATGACAAATCACATGGACTAATCATAATGTCCATCTCTCCGATGAAGTGTACCACCTTTAAGGAATTGATGACCTCGAAGAAGCTTTGGAACACGATTAACTGCGGTTTGGTAAACTCCACATTATTTTTTCCGAGCACAACAAGAAAATCAAACACTCAATCTGCATTCAAGGATTTTTCTTTACCCTTGACTATCTATCTGTTTAAAACACCCAAAAATTTTATGTGAAGAATGTAAGATAAAATGGAGGAAGAGTGGTTTGCATATATCTTATCTTTCTAAGCTAGCATATTTCTAGGTTTGTATCTATCTTTATGCCATGAAAGAGGCTCTAGGAAAGCTTATGAAAACCCACTCTTGAGTCCCTTTTGTGCTTCTTTGATTAGAGAGGAAGATAGCTTGTACAACTTGGAGTAATCAACACCGCAGTACCTCCAACAAAGCCTTTAGTTTCCCGCCAGAAAGATAAACCCAAGTATCACAAGAAGTAACATCCTCGCTACAACAACAAACAACCTAAGGGTCCCAAATCCACTTAGACGACTTCAACTCCCTAATGGTGACAAGCGAGAAAATATAAAAGTAAGAATACCAACAAACATTGCAACTTTTGTGATAAAGATGGTCATGATGAGTCCAAATGTTTCAAGAATATGGTAACTTTAGAAGGCCGATGAAGAATAAGAAGAATCAAGATTGATTCTTCTTATTCTTCTTCTTCTCTGGACATGCACTTTTTGCTTATGTTTTTCCTTCAATACATCTTCTACTACTACTTCTCTTCTCATGAGTGGTTTATTGATTCAGAGCATCTTATCATATGGCTAAGGATAAAATTTACATTTTCCTTCTAAATGAATGTAAATCAAGAAAATACTGTTTGGTGATGATAGATCTCTTTAGTGTTGTGGATCTAGAACAATTCAGTAGAAAAATGGCCATTCTAAATGATGTATTATGTGTTCCAAATATTTCTTGTAACCTTCTATCAAGATATCAAATCACTCATTCAAGTGAAGGTAAAACCATGAAGTTTTCACCTCACCAAGTTGTAATCAAGGATCTAAAGATCCTAAGCATGTTCTTGCAATTGGAATTGTTGATGATATTACTAGGTTATATAAGTTTGACAACTTTGGGTCATCAGCTTTTCATCGGGCTTTGTTGCTCTCATAGCGACGACTTAAGAAAACTTTGGCATGAGCGGGTTTGGTCATCTAAACTATCGCCATTGCAACAACTATGTAATCAACAGATGGTGCCTGGTCTTCCCTTTGTTTCATGCAAAGATGGTGTTTGTGCTTGTTTTGTTCTCAGTAAACATCATCATGACAAGTGACAAACGTACCTCGCACGCCCTAGTCCCTTTGCAACTTGTTCAATAGCGGATTTGTGTGGTCCACTTTCTCCTTCTTTTTCTCGTAAGTATTTTCTAACTTTCATTGATGACTTTTCCAAATGTACTTGGGTTTACTTCTTAAAACTCAAGAGTGAAGTTTTCTTCTTGGATTAAGTTTTTGGCCTACAAGGCCCTTTGTAGAAAAGCAATTGGACATCAAATTCAAAGGTTATGAAAAAATAATGGAGGCTAATATAAGGAACAATAATTTTACAAGCTACCGCGACCATAGGGATTCCAAATGCAACACATTGTTCCATATACACCTAGCAAATGGTGTTATCGAGAGAAAGAACCACACATTAAAAATAAATGCCAATTGTATGATCCAATCTAAGGGATTAAGTCTAAAGTATTAGTGGAACCCATCAACCGTAAATTATTACATAGTAAATCGACTCCCCACATGCTCTAAAAATATAAATAATCAAGAAGTTTGGACTAAAATTAAACCGCATGTAAGTCGCCCATGTATTTCCAGTAAGATAGCATGGGCTCACATTCCTAATGAGAAAAAAGGAGCATTGTAGCCTAAAAGTGAGAAGTGTATATTTGTTGGTTATTCTATAGATGTCAAAGGTTACAAACTTCTTCAATCACATTAGAATGAAATTATACTTAGAAGAGATGTTAACTGATGAAAATCTCTTAGCCTATGAGCCATATTCGGTGTTTGTTCCTTCTTATGATATGGTTTCTTCTTCATATGATGACGTTGAGGGATGAAAAATCCACCACTCACCTGTGATAAGTCCCTTGAACTTGAAATCACCAGCCCACCGGGCTCTCTAGATGGGGTCCTCGCTCAACATGAGAAGAAGCCGGTGATATTGTCGGTGATCCTTAAAATCAACATCGAACACATTCTCAGTTCCAACAAGCCTCTTCTATTCTAGCTCAAGTTTAAGAAACTCATGATCCATAGACATTTGCGTAAGCTCGTGTCATCTAGAATGGATATAGCAATGAATGAAGAGTAATGCTCTTAATGGAAAATGATACTTGGGATCTTGTACCCTCTTCCAAAAAGGGAAGAAAACTTGTTGGGATGCAAATG
Organism: Picea sitchensis; assembly: GCA_010110895.2. Classification (NCBI taxonomy): domain Eukaryota; kingdom Viridiplantae; phylum Streptophyta; class Pinopsida; order Pinales; family Pinaceae; genus Picea; species Picea sitchensis. Next base: position 35,059 of record SNQJ01S0085474.1, on the reverse strand, counting down.
GGTTCACATAATTGCGCTGCACGATGGAAGTGTTGAAAGACACAAGGCTCGGTTAGTTGCCAAAGGATTTTCCCAAGTTGAAGGAATTGACTATAATGAAACCTTTTCCTCAGTAGCCAAAATGAATTCCATACCCGCTTCGTTTTCCCCACGCCTCACATATATGGGAGGGTCCATCAGATGGATGTATTAACCGTTTTGCATGGAGATTTGCAAGAATAAATCTACATTGAACAACCTCCTCGCTATGTCCGTAATGACTCTAGCCTTTTTTTTGTCGCCTCAAGAAATATCTTTACGATCTCAAGCAAGTAAGATTCCCAAGCTTGGTATGCCAAATGTATAGCTTCTATTGACACCAGATTCTATAGATGCTATTCTGATCCCAATGTCTATACCAAGAAAGTAGGAAGCCATCTCATAATCCTTGTCCTTTATGTTGATGACCTTATCAATACTGGTAGTGACTCAATACTTTTAAAATCCATGTGAAATCCAACTTTAAGAATAAATTTGAAAATGACAGACTTAGGTGTGTTTTGCACTATTTCCTTGGCCTCCAAGTTTTGGTAAACCAATGAAGGAATTTTTCTTCCCAACAAGTATGCTTTGTGACCTTCTTCGCCACTTTCATATAGAAGATTGTAAACCAACTCCATCTCCCTTCCAAAGATGGAGTCAAGATTTCTGCCATCTGTACTTCTCCTCAAGTTGATGCCACTCTGTAATCACGCTAGTTGGTAGCCTCTTATAATTTGACTCATACCTATCCCGGATCTTTCCTTTGTTGTTTGTCTTATTTACCGATATATGGCACCCCATGAAAGCCATTGGAAAGAAGCTAAAAGGATACTTCGCTATGTTCGTGGTAACAGCTCAATTGATACATTACAGCCTCAGTGGGGAACTCCTTTATTGGTTGGTTTCCACATGATTCGATTAGCTAGCTGACCTCGACATGATCATAAATCTACCGTGAGGTTATGTCTTCACTTTGGTTCAAGACCACAATTTGGGCCTATAAGAAACAACAAGCTATTGCACTTTCGTCAGCAGAAGAATACCGAAAGTAAATGGTAATGCAAGTTAGAGCCTCCGTATTTCAAGTATCCTTTTCAGAGTTTGATTCCATCACCAAAGATCCCACTGTACTTTGGTGTAAAATTAGAGTGCTAAGCTCAAAGACCCAGCTCAACATCAACACAACAAACACATCGAAACATGTTCCCACGTAAAGCTAAATTCATGATCGCTATTGAAGTGCTCTTTTCCTATAGAAGACTGGGTTGCACATTTTCACAAAGTCTCTTACGTAAGCGAATTTTTCCAAACTTCAATATATATTATGAGTTCATGAAGTTGTCATAAAAGGAGGATAGGCTCTAATGCCTCCCTTCCTATCCTATTGTATCACTATCAGAATCCTTCCTCAATCCTATCCCCAAGTTGTTCTTAAGGGTGGATGTTAGGATTTACAATAATGACACACTTAGGAGTTAGTTAAGATCTACTCTTGTTCATTACAATGTTTAGGTAAAAGTGTGTTTCATAGTGTGTTTCTTTAGTATGTACAGTATGCATTTGTAGTTAGAAATTAATTTCACAATATGTTCTCACATAGAGTGATTCCACGGTTCATACTCTCCTCAATCTTTTAACGACCATTGATCCATGGTTTAACATTCTCGATTGGTCCATGATCTCTATTTAAAGAGCATGGAGGGTCATTTGTCGATGATCGATTGTGAGAAAATCTCTTGTAAAATCTCTCTGTAATCTTTTTCTTTGCATTAATACACTACTCCAAGTGGTCGCATTGGCTAGGGCCATGGATGTTTCCCTATAGGGGTTTTACCATGTGAAAACATCGATGTGTTGATCTTTGATCTGGTTATGTGAGTGGTTACTGAAGGTGTTCGTCCTCTATTGGAATACCTGTGTTGTCAAATAGAATAGGGACCCTGGCCGATTTACATTCTTTTATTTTAAACCTCTGCAATACTGTCTCGACATATTTTCTTTGATTTAACCAGAGTTTCCTATTTTTCCGATCTCTTTTAATTTCCATTCCCAAAATGAAATTTTCAGCACCAAGATCCTTCATGTCAAATTTAGAGGACAACTGAGTTTTCACATCCTCTTTAATCTCCTTGTTGTTTCCTATCAACAACATGTCATCCACATATGAGACCAAATAAATCAAATGATTACCAATTAATTTAAAATAAACAGAGTGATCCAATTTTCTTCTTGTGAATCCAAGTCCCAACATATAAGTATCAAATGTTTTATACGACATCCTTGGTGATTGTTTTAAACCATACAAGGACTTTTTCAGCTTGCATACTAACTCCTTTTTTCCCTTCACAACAAAGACTTATGCCTGCTTCATGTAGATTTCTTCTTCTAGATCCCCATGTAGGAATTCTTTCTTCACATCCATTTGTTGTACTTCAAAATCAAATGCACCAACAACAAATAACAGAAATCTAATAGAATTTAAATTGGCAACAAGAGAAATAATCTCACCAAAATCAATTCCCTCAACTTGGAATAACCCTTTGCTACTAACCGAGCTTTGTATTTCTCCACTTTTCCTTCTACATTCAAATTTTTGTTAAATACCCATTTTCGGCCAATGGGATTTCTTCCAGTCGGAAACTCCACTAGATCCCAAGCCTCATTCTTATCCAAGGCTATCATTTCTTCAACCATGGCCCTTTTCCATATTTTTCCATCCTCTTAATCCACTGCCTCCCTAACAGTTCTAGGATCATCATCAATAATAGACAAAGAAAAATTTCAACGAAAATCAGATGGAGTATACCTTTCTAGTAGTCTTTTTTCTCACACCAATATCCTCAATATTGGAATATGAGGATATTCTTCTTTTGATTCCTATTCTTGTGTAGAATATGATTCATCATCCTTTGGCTCAAACTCTATTTTCTTTGGTTCTTACTTACTTGGTAGGAATTCATGTTTGACAACATCCTTCATTTCTCTAAATACCACATCATGGTTATACACAACCTTCTTAGTTTCTAGGTTCCAAATTTTATAAGCTTTGAGACCATATTTATACCCAATAAAGATACACTTTTCATCCTTCTTATCTAGCTTACTAATAGTTTCCTTTGGAACATGAACACAGGCTTTACATCCAAATACCATGAGATGTGTGAGAGAAGGTTTCTTACCAATCCATACCTCTTGTGGACTCTTTTAATATAGTGTTGATGAGGGTGATTTGTTGACCAGGTAACATGTAGTGCCCACTGCCCCTGCCCAAAATTCCTAACCTAATACGACACCAACGAGCATGCACCTTGCTTTTTCCATCAACGTCCTATTCATCCTTTCTACAACTCCATTATGTTGAGGTGTATATGGAGTAGTCTTCTACCTTGATATATGACACTTCCTATAGAATTATTCAAATTCATTCCCATGGAACTCTCCACCATTATCTGTCCTCAACACCTTCATTATTTTCTCTGTTTGATTCTCAATAAGATTCTTAAATTCTTTAAACCTAACAAATACTTCAGATTTCTTCTTGAGAAAATATATCCAAGTATTCCTCAAGAATTCATCTATAAATCAAACATAGTACACATATGTTCCCAATGAAGGAACCAACACAGGTCCAAACACATCATTGAGAACTAGTTGTAAAATTCCTTCTGCCCTAGTTTCACTAGAGGGGAATATTACCCTATTATGCTTCCCATATACAGAATGTTCACAGAAATCAAAATACAGAGAGAAGTTAGACATACCTTCAACCATACCTTTACCATGTAGTAGTCGAAGACCCTTCTCTTTGATATGCTCCAGTCTTTGATGCCATAGCATAAGATTTTCTCCAGAGACTGTAGGAGTTTTTTCTTCTTCTTCTCCAATATCAGGAACAATGGAACTATTACATCCATTACTAATAGTGCTTCCTTGCAACTTATACAGATTTCCAATACGAACTCCTTTCAGCAACACCATTGCTCCTTGAACCATCCTGCAGGTTTCTTTTTCAAATACTATTTTTACCCTTGCATCATCTATTTTTCTTACATCAATCAAATTTTTGGCCAATCCTGGGATGTGCAGAACACCAGGAAATGTTGTAATCCTTCCATCTATGAGCCTCAACTTGACTTTTCATCTTCCTATCATTTTGGTTGTCGATTCATCACCTAGGAAAACATTACCTCCATCATACCTTTCATTTCACATAACCACTCTCTATGGGGAGTCATATGAAAGGATACACCCAAGTCAACCAACCATGTTGCATGATCTGCATGTGTTCTTGAAGAAGCCAAGTAGACATCCCCTCCTTCTTTTTTGGAGGTCTTTTCTTCTGTAGAGGGAGCATCTTCAGATCCGTTCACTTTATCAACGTTTTTGGATCTATATTGCTTCTTGAAGTGCCCTTATTTTGCACATCTCCATCATACCTTTACAAAAATTCTGGGATATTTAGATATACCCTTAGACTTAGATCTCCCACTCGAGGACTTAGATCTTGTCCTTTCCTAGGAGCGTCCTCCTGCAAATAATGAATCTGTGCTCAGTCCTTCCATGTTCTTCCATCTCATCTTCTCTGACAACATGGATGAGACCACATCATCAAAACTCAAGGTAGTTGTATTACTACCTATGGCCACAACTCGACTATCCCACAAGTCTGGTAAAGATAACAGTAAACTAATACACTTATCTTCATCTGAAATTTTAATCTCAATAGATAACAACTGACTTACCACAATGTTGAATTTGTTCAAATGCTCTATCACCGAGTCTCCATCTCTCATCCTCAGTTTCTACATATTTTTCCATGGGAATAGTTTATTTACCAGGGACTTAGACTGATACAAGTTCCCCAACTTATCCCATAAATCCTTAGTTGTAGCTTCCCCTGACACATTCAGTAATACTGAATCTGAGAGACACAATCAAATTATGCTCTTCGTCTTTTGATCCAACTTTTTCTAGTCATTTGTTGTCATTCCTGTAGGTGCAGTACTTGGATCCACCAGAACCCAATGATCTTTGTCTACCAACAGATCTTCTGTCTTGAGCTTCCACTACTCAAAAAAATTTCCATTAAATTTCTCGATCTCTATTTCGAACTGCTCACCATTTCCCTTCACCTGAAGAATCAATACTAAATATATCCCACTATAACAAGGCTTATCACAGTCCTGATCCAAACTCTAGACCAAAAAGGAAAATATTTTACCGCAAATAGATTTTCAATAAAAGAACATAAAATATACAATGGAAAATACACACATTACACAGAGATTTTTCCCCTAGACACCAAAACCAGGAAAACCAACATATTCTATATTCATTCACCTTATACATTGTTTACAATACAATATACATATAGGATCTAGTGGCATCCAAAACCCTAATACAATGACTGGATTAGTCAACAACCCTAATTCCTTAACCAGAAATAGAAAACCATCAATGAAAAACCATGTGTCAAAAAACCGCCCAAAACAGGGCACAAAAACCGAGAAAACAAATGGGGGCGCTTCCCCCAAACCCCTGCATGCTCGACGTAGTGTAGTCACTAGTTCTAGTCATGCAAAGAATATAACACATATCCAATAGAAGAAGCTCACAATTAGTTGTTATGGTGTTTCAGTAAATGTGATGCTCATTCTTTCTATTAGAAAATATTCACCGACGCCTTGTTAAAGAGGTTCCATGATGAAGAAGAGGATGGCCTTTACACCATGTTTGTTCATCTAAAGAGAAAAGGGCATGTAAATGATTATATACACAAATGCAAAATTCTAGAAATAAGATATATTGGATTCTTAGATGATCAATTGCTCAAGATGTACATCCATGAATTTAAGGGTTACATTTGTAGTGAAATAAAACTATAGCATCTAGAAACTATTAAATACACTAGACAAGAAGAAAAAATATTTTAAACCAAAAAATAAAAATCAACAAGTATACACTACCCCACATGAGGGATGATGACCAACATTGAGGACATGATAAAAATAAGAAATGCATAAACATGTGTAGATATTGTAGATACAAGTGGTCACACATGCACAAATATGGAAATCCAAAATCGTACAAATTGAGAACTAAAATAAAATCAAACAACTTTGTTAGAGACTTAAATTAAGAGTGAAAGAGGAAGGAAAACAACTATCATAGGTGTGGATATAATTGAACTCTAGGTCACATATGTGCATCTAGTCGGTGATATCATTGAAAAATTATAAATTGAAAGGAAGTAGATGTTTTTTCTGAAGAAGAAATGTTAGAATCTGATGTGGATGAAAACTCAACAAATGTGTCATTAGCAACAATCACATGCTCTAGGTTGACTTGTAAGGAAGAATAATTGAGGGTATTTAATAAGGTCATAGGCCAAAAGAAAGAATATCAAACACCTATCGCATGATATAATCCACCTCATCTAAGGAACAATGGTACTATCCATAACTATCAAGATGAAAAACCCATGATATCACTTATGGAAATTATAAGAAGAGTGGAACCAAGGACCCTAAAATTCAAGAGAAGCATAAAAAATAAAAATACCACAATCCTAGTAGACTCTATAAGCACACATAATTTCATTGATATCAACCTTGCAAAACAACTAAATATTTTTGTATACACTATGAAGGATCTCATGGTGACAAGTCTAATGGTTAACAAATCAAAGGAGTAGAAACGCATCATAAAGTTTCTGTGAAGATACAAATCTTGGAACTACAAACTAAATATTATGTTCTACGACTTAATGAAATGGACATGGTATTAGGAGAAGAATGGTTAATGCAATTGGGATTCGGGAACATACATTACAGACATATAAGAGAAATTTATGGAATTCAAATGGAAAGGGAAGAACTATAATCTATATGGGTTAGGAATCCTAGATCATAAGGTAAGAGAAACACAATCTACGAAACAATAACTCAAAGAAAACCTATCTACACATCAAGGTAATACGAGTGAATGGTGTAAAGACTCATTGTTAAGAGAAAAAATAAAATAACTCAAAAATTTTAGAAGTCCATTACAAAAAAGAGTTTACAAACATTCAATAATAGTTCAAAATCAATATGACCTTCTATAATGAAAGATGAACTCATAACCCTTGCTTTGAGGACAAATCAATTCTTAAAGGGTAGGCAATGTTGTGTGTGTAAAAATAACATAGAAATAGAAAAATAACATATAATATAATATAAAAACTTAATAAAGATAAAAAAAAAATGACAACATATAAATAATTAAAAAAAAAAAATACATTTTTCAAATGAAAAGGCACAAAGGCTCTATCCAATATATATATTTTTTTTTTGAGGAAATGTATTCACGTAAAATTCTTTGAATACTTACCTATGTTCCATGGATGGTAAGTCGGGTAAATTGTCATCTGATTACGAGACTTCATCTTGGGAGAATTGAGAGAGTGAAATCCATGACCAACAATAAGCATGAGAAAATCATGTCTAGCTTTAAACCAATTGAACTAATCCTTAGAGCTTGGCCCTATCCAATATTGTTTATATATAAGATCACAATTATACGAGATCGACATTCATATTTTATTCATATTATATTTCTATTTGACTTATACCGATTAAAAGGTTAAAAGTTATAAGTTTATGCTAAATTTCCTTGCATATTTTTATTTATGTTGAAATGCATTTTTGTAGTTAAATTTAATGTCTACTTATTTTTATTTATTTTTAGTTTGATATTATAATATTCTTATGCTTGTACCCTAACCAATAATTGTTTATTACTAAATCGAAGGTTTTTCTCACCAATACAACAACACCCTTAACAAAAGTCAATTGATAATAAAAAAAATACTCAACTCTAAAGTAAACTACATCATATTTGTTTCACCGCCAAACAAAATGAAATCAAAATTATAATTTTGGTAATAAAGAAAACACATCAACTCTAATGTAAACTATATCATATTTGTATCACAATTTTTGGTGTTAAAGTGACCGCCAAATAAAAAAAATCAAAATTATAAATTTGATAATAAAGAAAACACATCAACTCTAAAACAAACTATATCATATTTGTATCACATTTTTTTGGGTGTAATAATGACCGTCAAACAAAATGAAATCAAAATTAAATTTGGTGTTATAGTAACCGCCAAACAAAATGAAATAAAAAAAATTATAAATTATGTAAAATCTAATTTATCTAAATTGAGTAACTAAATGGAAAAAATGAAATTGTGTTGGAAACGTAGGGATGACTAAGCATACCCTAAACAAGCTCGTTAGAAACGTGTGACTATAAAAAGTAGATGCTACAATGACTAACTTTGATTCTTTTCACATTACAAAACATAAATGAAAGTAAAAAAATAATTTATACCAAGTCGTGTCAAAATTGGAGGCTAGTGTGCTACAACTTATTGCTTCACACTTGTTAGATTTTATATTATTGCTTCCCACTTGTTAGATTTTATATGATTGTGAGAAAAAAATATTTTTGACCACAATATTTAGTCAAAACCATAAAGGAATGGTGTTTGGTAAATTTGGACAACCATGCCTAATGGACATCAACCCATCTTTAATAAACAATTCAACCATGTTTATTAAATCAACATTGGTCAACATTCCAGGTCAATCAACCATCCATCATTCATTTTTAAGTCTTTTCTCCCTCAGTGTATTATCCCTCCAATTATATTCTCCCTCCAATTATATTCTCCCTCATTGGAAATCCAATCTATGATAAGTCTCCTCATATCTGGATTCATACAAAACTGTAACTTTCCAACTCTTCCCCTTAAACAATGAAAGTGTTAAAATTAAGCTCTATGATAATATCTTATTTAAAAATAGAAATATACTAAATTTTCCCACTAAGAATATAATAACTTTTATTTTAAAAATCTTTGAAAGAAGTTCCTCTTTATCCCTTCATAGAGGCTAGTCTTCCCCTTCTTTTCGTTTGCACCACATCTATTACTCCCCTTTTAAAATATATTAGATAACATTATAAAATAATTTCGATCAACCTACTACTCTTTAAGGTCATATCAAACAATTTGTCAGAGAATCAATATTTTTTATTCATTAAATAACTCACCCTTTTCTTTCATATCATCATGTTTCTATTGACATCATGTGATCCATTTAAGTCCAGTTGTCCATCAGTGGATCGCATCAATAAATGTTGGACGTTGAGGTAAGAAATGTGGATGTTGGAGGGAGAGTAGTGGATATTGGAGGATGGATGGTGGATGGGATGATGATATGGGAAGGAGACTATGTATGGAGGTGTGGTGATATTGAGAAAAGTGGATTTATTTTTGAGATGTAGTATTTTTTACTAAAATGGTATTTAATATTTAATTGTTTGTGCTATGAATATATGTGTTTGTTCTATATATATATATATTATATGTTTAAAATTTTGGAATAGTTTATTTGATTTTAAAATATTTTTTTATGAATTATTTTATATTAATTGTGAGGTTTGGTATGCAATAACATATTAGTTTTAATATACCATGATATTTATGTTAATGAGTATGTTGACAAAGGTGGTGACCCTCTTATTAATGTAAATGATTTTTGGTTGTGAGATGAATATGCATGCTTTTTCAATCTCCTCCTCATCCTCTGTGTGATGTGATGTTTGTGTTTCTGATTAAATAATAAGAAAGCTTTGTGTTTGACATAGAATTAGAATAGTTTCTACAAGTTTAAAGTATCATTTCCTCTTGTGTGTTATCTCACATTGTTTGTGAGGTATAATATGCAACAATATATAAATCTCATTAAACAATGATCTTTATTTTAATAGGGGTGACCACATAAGTAGTGGCCCTTCCACTAATATAATAGTTTTTTTTGTTGTAAGATGTATATGCATGCTTGATTGACCTTCCCCTCCTCCTCTATGAGATGTGTTGTGTAAGTGCACATGATTGAATAAAAAATAGACATCATGTTTGACATCTTGGAATAGATTCTACAATTATAAAATAACCTTTCATATTGTGTGTTATCTCACATTGTTACTACATTATTGTATGAAACAACATATAAGTCCCAATATTCCATGATCCTTATGTTTAGTAGGGTGTCCATAGAGATAGTAGACCTCCTGCTAACATAATGGTTGATGGGTTGTTTGTTGAATATTGATTATTTCTCAACCTCCCCATCCTCTTTTATGTGGCATGGTTGTGTGGTTGAATAACAAATAATGAATATTAAACATTATAATAAAATATTGTGTTTAAAGTGTTTGACATCTTGGAATATTTTCTATAACTTTAAAATCTTATTTGTAATTGTGCTCTATATCATATTGGTTACAAGTTATAGTGCAAAAATTACATAAGTACAAACATACCTTGATCCTTTTATGATGGAGATATACACAAAGGTAGTGTCCATCCTACTAACATAATAGTTGTTTTTTTGTAAGATGAATATGCATGATTTCTTGGCCTTCCCCTCCTTTTCTGTGCTGGGTGTTCTAGGGTGTGGATGCATGTGTTTGTGTGAATTATTAACGAATATTAAATAGGATAATAAATAATTAATATATTCAATAGGATAAAAATAGTGAGATATAATGTGTTTAGAATCTTGGAATGGTTTATACATGTTTGAAATATCCTATCGTCTTGTGTTCTACCTCCTGTTGGTTGTGATATATAGTCAACACAACAAAGTATAAGTCCCAATATACCATATTTTTTATATTAGGGGTGTTTTCCATAGATGTACTTGACGTCCTACTAATATAGTGTTTGATTGGTTGCAAATATGTGTCCTTTCTTAGCCTCCCCATCCTCTTCTATAAGGTGTATTGTGATGCAACCCCCCCTTCTCTCCTAAGGGTTACACGACCTCCCAATCAATGATCTTCAACTCCGAGCCAAATTGTCTCTCTGAGACCTTAATGGTCTCACTTGCGAATTAACACAAGTCCTCTCAGTCCTCTGGTGTAGCTTCTATGGCACCCATGACCTCTTTTCACAACTGTTGGAATATCAAGTTTTAGGTACTAGCTCTTTTCTCGTTAGCCCCTTGTCGCATGTGACCTCGATTTAGGTCCTTGCATAAACGCACAATTGCAGGCGCACCCCAGAGTGGTTTTGGATCAACCACTTTTCTCCCCGCAATTTACCTCTAATTGCAACGTACCTCTTCATCGATACTGTGGTTTCGATTGCATTCCACCCTCAAAATTTTAACGTCTGAACACTTTTTAGCCCTGCAATCGAGCGTGATCATAGATCTTACGATCTTAACGTTGCTTCTGGACTGACGGTTGAGATCTGCCTCTTCCAAAACAACGATTCAGACCTAATTCTCCTGAATCAAACGGTTGATATTTACTTCGGGTCTTTATCTGGAGTCCACGGATTTATGCCACCTGCCCTTTAGATCGGACGATTGACGTTACTTCGAGTATTTATCTAGGATCCACAGATTCACACCACTTGTTATTCAGATCTAATAGTTCAGATCTACTTCAGACGATTCAATACTTGAGATTTACTTCGGACTATCGGACGGTCCCAAATTACTTTGGAACTTTGGAACGTTGGCAAGTTCCCTCTCTTGCATGTGAAAAACTCTAAGGCTCACACACCTTGATTTGATCGGACAATTGTTGGTCCTTTGAATCGGTGATCCAACGACCACTATTTCTCTCCCTCCTAAGCTTCTAACTTCCTCGAACTTAGAATATTTTCTAAGTATCCAAAGGCCTCGACCTTTGTTCCTCCTACGAGTCCATCTCTTGGATCTTGTTTGCACTTCTGGAAAGTGCTATCCCTTCTGAGATTTCGTCAATGGACTTTGACTTCACCCTAGCGCACACTTGCACTCTGCGTGCAAACTTGCACTGCTTCTCCCTGAGTTTTCAACTTACTCAGTCTCTAAGGGACTCGACCCTTCTATGTCTTTCAAAAGACTTTCTAGTGCCCTCATGGCATAGTCTGTGCTCGATCTCCCGAGATTTTGAACTTGAAACAAGTTCACCGCTACACGCACTCATTGCACTTAGTATGCACACTCTGCATACAAAAGTTCCACACTATCTCTTCTAAGGTTCGAATCGAAAAATAATCTCTTATACGCAATCCTTGAGTTCAATATGCACTCCTTGCATAACTTACAAAAGAGAAAAATTGAAACTTATACTAACATCTTACAGTTTCAGATACTCGAAATGAAAACTCATTCATTCATGAAAATAACAATAATAGGGAATTGAAAACAGTAACAACACTATGCATTTGGATAAATTTTCCTCTGTTATATTCATTCAAAAGTAAATGGCTATAGCTATGATCAAACAACAACTAAAAACTCATAATTTTCCTACTAACTCGTAGGAGCCTCATTTGGGCGTACAAAACCTCTATTTATCTCAGAGGGTCCTTAGGGTCCCCCCCGACTACTCGTCTACTCAAAACGAAAACCTAATTTAAAGTCAGTTACATTCAAGGCTAGGAGTGAAACTCCCAGATCACTCATGATCATCAACTTCCAAGTTCTTGATCTTCTTTGTAATGTCCCTTTCCAAATAGGAGCTCCAGAGAGGAGGCTTAATGGTCTAAATCGCCCTGTTAGACTATAGCCAGGGCCAAAGAGGGGTAAACAATGTTACTAGAGGTCACTCTAGTCACAGGTGTTATATTCGGAAAGTGACATTGAGCTAAAAAGGGTTAAAAGAGCTTTTAAGTGATTATGAGTTAAAAATAGAATTCAACAGTGAATTAGGCTTTCAACGGTGATTTAGGGTTTTGGAAAGATATAAAGGAAGGGTTAGCGACCTAATTCATTATTATGCAGATTATGACTTGTCATTGAGGAGAGAGGCGCATCTCAGGAGATATAGTTCAGTGGATTCCAGGAGGAAGACACCAGTTGGTTGATTTCGATGTTGAGAGACACACCCTAGTCATTGGGAAGATCATTCAGGTCTTCCATCATTCTTCAGCAACAGTTATATAGTGTTCAGCAGCAAGGGCACATTCATCCATAATGAGGGAGCAACTTCTAAGAGAGTTTTTATTCGACTTATCCCATCCAGGAAGAATTCTGAGATTTCCCTCCGACCCATTTGAGAGGAGGGCAAGGTGCATATTTTTCCAGATTCCTCATCAGATTCCGACGGAGCAATCAAATGGGACACATTTTCCAGAATTGGACGTGAGACACTTTTGGTGGGCACATTTGGGGTTCCAGAGTGAGCATCAGACCAAATTAAGGGAAACCCTTTTGACCCATTTCCTAGTAGACCAAGGCGGTTGTTTTGAGACATATCTCATCTGATTCTGATGGTGGAATCACTAGGATGCATTTTGCCAGAAGAAGAGGGGTGCATTCCCCCAGGGGTATCTATCCGAGGTCTAGATTCATCAGCAGAGGGGTCCGACAGATACCAATACTGAGGAATAGAGAAGGGTGCATCATTTGGGACAGTTTCCACTCAATTCCAAGAAGTATAGCTCCCAGGGTGAACTTTCCAGACTTCCAGCAGTTACCGTCAGAGCTGCCATAGTCCCAACACATCCATTGATTCCATAGTGCTCCCATATTCCGGGTATTATCTTTTAGTTTCTTATTTGTATTCCGCCTAAGATCCTTTGTCTGTTGATCTAGTCTAGTATTGTCAGTTTATTCAACTGCATTCAGCCATTTTGTAATTCATGGAGATATCATAATACAAACTTTGTAGTCCTTTGTCGCGTTTATTATTTGTATGATCATTTATATGTTGTAAACCATTGATTCTACACACACATTAGAAAGGTTTCCTAGACTAGCCAAATCAAAAACATTACAGTGGTATCATAGATTTAGTCCTGCCAACCTGTGACTAAATACAATGAGTGCAACAGAAGACCCAGAGGGCTATGAACACGTAGGTGACGAATATGTCACTTATAGAAGGCATACAGAAAGAAGGCATAGGCATGATTTCCCCCCTTTTACTCCTAGCTCAGAGGAAGAGGAAGAGGCACACAGAGAAGTAGAGAGAAGGGCAGAGCGTGAGGCTAAGTGCGAGGCAGAGAGGATGTTAGGAGACAGATATGAGCAACCAGAGGGTAGTGGAAAGGCCCCCGTAGATCCAGAGACAACTTTCATGCAAGTTATCAACGATATGTTAGCTAGTCAATGAACCATGCCTCAGTCCTTGGCATAGGTGGTTGATATATTGGCTAGAGTGGGCACCCCAGACACACAAGTCCTGCATGCAGCACAGGGGAACTTAGGAGCAGGCAGTAGACCCCAATCACCCTCTCGCACATACACCTCTGTAAGTAGGATTCTGATACCCTTGTTTCCTAGTTTCCATAGGGCACCCCCGGTAGCAGCATCGCCACTGATAGCACAGAGGCCATCCACTCATGCAGACGAAATTGTGGAGTATAAGAGGGAGTACACAGGATTGGGTCATGACTTCCATCAGGACATGACCTTAGTTGAGTACTGTGGACTCAGACTCAGGAACCGCCCCATAGAGCCGCGGAGGGGAGGACCATAACAGAAGCAGGGGCATAACCTCGATTTCATATGAAAATTTGGGAAACTTACCATCCCTTCTTTCGACGGATCATCCAAATACACCACCAGAGCTTGGGTACAGAAGCTAGACACGTATTACAAGCTCAACTAGATGATCGAGACAGAGGCCATCAATTTTGTGACCTTACACTTGGAGGGTGAGGCACACGAGTGGTGGTATCATGGACTGGTGACATTGGGTCACAGTCACATCACCTCCTATAGGGAGTTTATAGATAGGCTCATGGACAGGTTTGACAGGAAGGATCCTGAGATACACTTCAGGGATCCAGCCCAGTTGAGACAAACTGGCACAACAGAGGTGTTCATCACAGAGTTTCAGCGGGTAGTCGTGGAAGTGACAGATATATCAGAGCCCAATTTGATCATTCTATTCACAGAAGGACTCACAGAGCCTTTGAGAGGATGGGTGAAGTCATACATGCCTCCCACTTTGCAGGATGCTATCCTTCACACTTGAGATCTGGCAGACTCAGTGCCAAAGACTAAAACTTTCTCCAAACCATTTGTGCCCCAGAGGGATCAATCCAAGAATCCATTCCAGAGAGAATGGAAGGAAAAGGAGAAGTTGGATGATGAGACTAGGTGAGATCTTATGAGGAAGAACATTTGCTTCAACTGCAGATATCCTTAGGTCCCAGGCCACAGGTGCATGGGAAAGGGGGAAATTCATTATATTGAGGTAGCAACAAATAGCGTGGACAGTGAGGAGGAGGAGCATGACAGTGGATCCACTAGTTCAGAGGAGGAGTCAGCACCAACATAGGAGTTTCTTCCCCGTAGACCACCGACACTAGCAGGAGCCCATCCTCCAATAGTCCCACAACCGCCCGAGCAAGCTAACAGGGGGAAACCGGCAAAGGGAGGAGTCATAGCGACCCTTTCTGGTGTTCCCAAGTATAATACCCTCTATGTTAGAGGGATTATTCAAGGGCAATGGGAAATCACCCTGATAGATGGTGGGGCCACCCACAACTTCATCGACGCTTCACTAGTATCGAGACGAGCACTTCAGACAGAGGAGTTTGAGGGGTTTGATGTTGTAGTAGCAGATGGCCACACAATGGATTGTATAGATAGAGTTCCAAACTTAGAGATGAAGTTAGGCAACTACACAGTGAGAGAAACATTTTATGTGGTTGATCTATCAGACACAGATGTGGTGTTAGGAGTTTAGTGGAAGATTACCTTGGGAAAAATCACTACCAACTACCAAACCTTGGAAATGGGATTCAAAGATCAAGATGGAAAGAAGGTTGTTATAAGAGGTATGTCGACAAGAGAACCCATGAAATTTTTAGCCAAGAGGATAGAGAGGATATTCAGACATGGGGAGGTAGCATATGCCGCAGAATGCTTGATCACTACTCAAAAGGATTCAGAAGGTTGACAACAGTACCATATAGAGATCAAGAATTTATTGGGACAACATCAGCAGGTCTTTGAGGTAATTCCACCAAGGAGACCACCTGATAGGGGGTTTGGGCACACCATTGAGTTGGAGGAGGGGGCCAAACCTATGATCACCCCCCCCTATCGTCATCCTAATAGGTTCAAGGATGAGATAGAGAAGGAAATTAAGGAATTGTTGGCGAAGGGATACATCAGACCGAGCAACAACCCATTTGCTTCTTCAGTTGTCTTAGATCTAAAGAAGGATGACACCATGAGGATCTGCATTGATTATAGAGACTGGAAAAAGAAAACTATTAAGAACCGTTACCCTATCCCACTCATTGACGAGTTGATGGATGAACTACATGGGGAAATTTTCTTCTCAAAAATTGATCTACGCTCTGGATATCATCAGATCAACATCCAAGAATAGGACATAGAGAAGACGACATTTTGATATCATATTGGACACTTTGAGTTCCTCGTTATTCCATTTGGGATAACCAATGCACCCGCTACATTCCAGTCTTGCATGAACCATATATTTATGGATTAGTTAAGGAAATTAGTCTTGGTTTTCTTCGACGACATCTTGATCTATAGCCGGTCATGGCAAGAGCATATGAGGCACTTGGATGAGGTATTGAGCATCATGGAGGCATAGTCATTATATGCCAAAGAGTCCAAGTGCAAGTTTGGTATGACAGAGTTTCTTTACTTAGGCCACATCATCAGTGCACAAGGGGTACAGGTGCACCAAGAGAAGATCAGGGCCATTCTGGATTGGCCGACACCCAGGAACATGAGAGAATTGAGGATATTCTTCGGGCTATGTAGCTATTACAGGTGGTTCGTCTAGGGTTTTTCTCGTCTTGAGGAACCGCTGACAGATATTACCAAGCGTGGGGCCTTCATATAAACCGATAAATCGCAGGAATACTTTGATCACATGAAGGAAGTCATGGGTACTTGTCCATTGTTGGCACTACCAGACTTGACCTTTCCATTTGTACTAGAGTTTGATGCATCCGGCAAAGGGATCGGTGTAGTTTTGATGCAGGGAGGACACCCCATTGTATTCGAGAGCCGAAATCTTAGTCAACCTGAGAGGTTGTACTCCATTTATGACAAGGAAATGTTGGAAATCATGCATGCCTTGACCAAGTTCAGACAATATTTGGTGGGCAACAAATTCATGGTCATGATTGATCAAAAAAATTTGAATTATTTCCTTGAGCAGAAGGACCTTAGTGAGCACCAACATAAATGGGTGATGAAGGTACAAGCATTCGAATTTTACATAGAGCATGTCAAGGGGAAGAAGCACATTGTGGTCGATGCACTATTGAGGAGACCTGCGACATGTTCTTTGATGGAGATTCCAGCAGATTGGAAATCCCACTTGTTAGTGGAATATTCCATGAACAAGTTTACTTGTGAGGTGATGGATGGGCAGATACAAGATGACCAGTATAGGGTCATTGAAGATGTCATATTTTACAAGGGTAGAGTCTACATGGTGCGATATTCAGGACTCAAGAAGAAGATCATCACCGCAGTTCTTGATTCACCTCTAGCAGACCATTAGGGGTTTTTCAAAACCTATAGACATTTCAGAGAGAGGTTCTCATGGAAGGGCCTCAAACAGGACATTATGAGACACATCAGTGAATGTGTGACTTGCCCTCAGAACAAGTCAGAGAATGCTCTTCCAGTAGGGCTACTTTAGCCACTCTCCATTCCAGAGCAGAAATGGGAGAGTATATCTATGGACTTCATCACAGGTCTACCCAAGGTCTAGGGTAAGGACTGTATCTATGTAGTGGTCGACTGATTGACCAAATTTGCTCACTTCTATGCCATAACAACAGAGTACAACGCAGTTCAGGTACCCAATATTTTCTTCAGGGAGGTCTTCATACTTCATGGGTTGTCAAAGAACATCGTCAGTGACAGGGACAGTCGGTACATAAGGACATTTTGGAGAGAGTTGTTTCGGTTGGTGGGGATAGAGTTGACACCTAGTGCTAGCTATCACCCTTAGACAGATGGGAAAACCAAGATTGTCAAAAAGTGGGTTGAATGGTATTTGAGGAACTATGTAGGAGGACAGCAAAGAACGGGGGTAAAGTGGTTACATTTAGGAGAACATTGCTACAACACCACCTTCCACATGTCCATTGGTATGAAACCCTTCTGAGCATTTTACGGATATGATGCTTCCACTTTGGTAGGCTTGGTATTCGGGGAGAGAAGATATCCCAAGGCCAAGGATTGGATCATAGAGAGTCAGTAGATTCTCAAGCTATTGAAAGAGAACCTGCAGATGGCGCAAAACCAATAGAAGATAAGTGCGGACAGGCACAGGATAGAGCACAACTTTGAGGTTGGAGATTTGGTTTTCTTGAGAGTCCAACCCTACAGACAATCATCTCTGAAGAAGAGTGGGGCTAAGAATCTCAATCCCATATTTTATGGTCCTTACAGGATCATGTGCCAAGTAGGTGAGGTTGCTTACAAGCTAGATCTTCCATAGGGGATAAAGATTCATAACATGTTCCACGTGTCTTGCCTAAAAAAGGCAGTGGGACAATTCCTTTGCACATCAGAGGAGCTTCCCCCATTGGATGAGGAGGGATAGTTAGAGTTAGTTTTGGAGGAGGTTTTGGAGTTTCGGGAGTGGAAACTAAGGAGCAAGGTCATCAGAGAGTGTTTGATCAGATGGATAGGGCTTCCAGTAGAGGACGCTACTTGGGAGAGCGAGCAGGTGTTGAAGCACCCTAGACTAGTACTGCTTGAGGACAAGCAATTTTGGGAAGGGAGGATTGTAATGTCCCTTTCCAAAGAGGAGACTTAATGATATAAACTACCCCCTTAGACTATAGCCAGGGCCAAAGAGGGGTAAATAGGGTTACTAGAGGTCACTCCAGTCATAGGTGTTATATCTGGAAAGTGACATTGAGCTAAAAAGGGTTAAAAGCATTTTTAAGTGATTATGAGCTAAAAATAGAAGTCAACAGTGAATTAGGGTTTCAATAGTGATTTAGGGTTTTGGAAAGCTATAAAGGAAGGGTCAGCGACCTAACTCATTATTATGTAGATTATGACTTGTCATTGAGGAGAGAGGCGCATCTTAGGAGAGATAGTTCAGTGGATTCCAGGAGGAAGACACCAGTTGGCTGATTTCAGTGTTGAGAGACACACCCTAGTCACTGGGAAGATCATTCAGGTCTTCCATCATTCTTCAACAGTAGTTATACAGTGTTCAGTAGTAAGGGCGTATTCATCCAGAGTGAGGGCGCAACTTCTGAGAGGGTTTTTAGTCGACTTATCCCATCCAGGGATAATTTCGAGATTTCCCTTCGATCCATTTGAGATAAGGGCAAGGAGAATCTTTTTCCTGGTTCCTCATTGGATTCTGACAAAGGAATCAACTGGGACGCATTTTCTAGACTTGGACATGCGACACTTTTGGTGGGCACATTTGGGGTTCCAGAGAAAGCATCAGACTAAATTCAGGGAAACCCTTCCAAACCATTTCCCAGTAGACCAACTGGGTCATTTTGAGACATATATCATTCGATTTCGATGGTGGAATCACTAGGATGCATTTTTCTAGAAGAAGAGGGGTGCATTCCCCCAGGGGTATCTATCTGGGGTCCAGATTCATCAGCAGAGGGGTCCGACATATACCAGTACTGAGGACTAGAGCAGGGCTCATAATTTGGGACAGTTTCCAGGCCATTCCGAGAAGTATAGATCCCAGGGAGAACTTTCGATAATTCCAGTAGTTACCGTCAGAGCTACCATACTCCCAACGCATCCATTGATTCGACAATGCTCCCATATTCCAGGTATTATCTTTTAGTTTCTTATTTTTATTCCGGTTAAGATCCTTTGTTTGTTGATCTAGTCGAGTATTGTCAGTTTATTCAGCTGCATTCGATCATTTTGTAATCCACAAAGATATCATAATACAAACTTTGTAGTCCTTTGTCGTGTTTATTATTTGTATGACCATTTATATGTTGTAAACCATTGATTCTACACACACATTAGCAACATTTCCTAGACTAGCCAAGTCAGTAATATTACATTCTTCCATTTTTCCGATCAGCTCCAAAATATTCGCAGTAACTCCCAGCATTTTTGATTATGAAATGATCCCTAGGCGTTGAGTTATCCTGCCATGTGTGCTTGCTGACAATGCTCCTACATCATACTCCCCTGGACAAAAATTTATGGACTCTTGTCCATGAGCTCCTGCACCGACTTTCCATGCTTCTAGATATCAACCTCATTTTATCAACTGGAATCTTCTATTGGGTGTCACTTCCACTTGACTAGATATTCAATATCGGTCTTCCTCCTGGTCTTCTTGCTAATCCTTTGATCAATGATCTTCTCCATCTGTGTTTTTTCTGCTATAGGATTTTTTTTCTCCCACTGAATCTCCTCTTGAAATTTTGATCCCTATGAGTCATATTCCCTGTAAGGGTACATGTATGAAACGTTGAATATGGGTGATATGCCCACATCATCTGGAAGCTCAATCTCATAGGCGTTTGCACCAAACTTCCTTAATATCTTACATGGCCCTATCTTCTTCATCTTCAACTTGTTATATGTTCCCCTAGGGAACCTTTCTTTCCTGAGATGTGACAAAACTTGATCTCCTACTTCAAATTGAATATCTTTGCGATGTTGATCAACTTTGCGCTTATACTCTTGGTTAGAGCTCTGCAACTGTCCTCTGATCAGGTTATGGAGATTCTGCATTTCTACAACAAAATATTCTACTCCAACGCTTCTGATCTCACTCTATTCCAAGTCTCTTAACTTAGATACTCCCCTAGTTTGCATTCCATACATTATTTGGAATGGGCTCTTTCCAGTGCTCTTGTTGGGTGATTCATTGTATTAAAATTATTCTTGTGGCAGATTCTGATCCCACTGATTATGATGCTCAGTGACCAGACTCCTCAATAAGTTTCCCAAAAAAAAATTTACCACCTCATTCTGCCCATCTGTCTGAGGGTGATAAGTTGAGCTGAAGGACAAATCTATCCCCAAATTCATCCATGGTGTTCTTGTTGGCCCTTGACCAAGTTTTGGGATTTTCTTGGTCATGTTGACCTATTTTGGAACTTCAAGATCATATCAAAAGAGGAGCGCAAGTCGAAGCGAAGATCATGAGATCTCGGCCCCCTTTTGGGCCTCTTTTTGTGTTTTTGAGAATATGTAACGGGAAAGGGATGTTGGCCCATGGGTTTACCCATGTTTAGGCCTATTTTGTATGTATAAATAGATGCCTAGGCTAGGAAGAAGGAGGAGATGAGATGAATGAAAGGATAAGTGCTAGATCTAAGTGATGTGAATGTATGCTAAGTGCAAGTAGGGTTTTTGGATTCTTTGTGCATGATTGTAAGAGGCTTGCAGAGATGAGTGCAAGTGGTTGTGACAAATTGTGAAAGGCTTAGTGTTGTAATGCAAGGAAGAAGGATCTAGCAAGCTGCGTAGATCTTCTATCCTGTGTAGAGTAAGGGTTTTGAGGCTCTGTGCTGTAACAGACTGATTGAAGGAAATAAAGAAGAAGAGTTGGTGGACGTAGCCCCAAGAGAGGGGTGAACCACGTAAACACTGTGTTATCTTAATTTGTGCGTGTTTGAATGTGTTTATGCCTTCTTTTGCTTAGTGTTTTGAGATGATTAGATAGATCTTCTTATGCTCAATACTAATGATGTGTATAATGTTAGATATGATATACATGAATATGCTTAGTGCTTGATATGCTCATTCTGATCCATTTGTATATGCTAAGTGCTTGAATACTATAGATTAGAGTGAATGTTGTGAGGCTCTGTTTTATCAGCGAAGTAGATATTGATTGCATGTTAAAGGACTGGAGGTGATAAATGCTTGATTAAGTAGTACAATCACAGTTCTTTGTCCCAACTAAGGTTCCAGACACTTGAGTTATGCAACCACCCCTGCCCCTACCTAGGGTGAGACTTCATATACTTCATAGGTGTTGCTGAAAGGGCCGGTAGTTAGGGTTTTGTTGGCGCATTGTTGTAGCATTGAACCCTGGGTCTTCCCTTGTGCCAACAAATGGTTCTGTTGCTGGGGACTGAAACTGTGATTGTTGGGAACTAAGGAAAAAGAAGCGTTGTGCACAAATTTGACTTGAAACTGTGAAATCTCTATGCATAGATCTGTTTCCCTAGTGCACAGGATTTTACTTGACCTATGAATCTTTGTGCCAAAAGAAAGATGATCAGATCTGAAATAAAGAAGCCCGGTCTGAAGAAGGGAGGTCAGAACTGAAGAAAAGGAGCAAGATCTGAAATCTTTGTGCTCTAAGAAAGGTAAAAGTGGAAATTTCTTATTAAAAGAGGTAAGATCTGTAAGCTCTGTGCTTTGATAAAGGTAAGAATAGTTAAAAAGTTTTAGATCTGAAAGCTGTGTGCTCTATAAAAGTAAGATAAGTGAAATTTTTCGTTTCTAGAGTATGGATCTAGGTATGCTTGATAGATTTTGTCATGGCTTAAAAACTAGGGCACTAATAGATGAAAGAAGTTTTGATATGAATAGATATGATAAGAATAATGAAAGATATGTTATACCCATGCATAGAAAGAATTCTTGGACTAACAAATGGATGCAGGACCCTAGAAAGAATTTGTTGTAGGTTAACCCCTTTGATCCCAGTGCCCAGTACAGGAGAGGTTGGGGATCATTTAAAAGAAAGAGAGGATTAACCCTCTGTTATAGTTGCAAAATACCAGGACATGTTTCTAAGGAATTCCCTGGAAGAAGACCTAGTTGTCTTTGTTGTAAGGCTATGGACCATGAAGTGTTGGATTTCCCTAGAATGATTGTTAAGCTTGAAAGAATGACCCTGAATCAAGAAAACCCTAAGACAGATACAGAAAAGGTAGAACACCAGAAAGAATCAGAGAAAGTATTACTACAAATGAGAGAAACCCTGAACGACCACCACCATGTCAGACTATTAGAGATATTCAAAGAAAAAGAATTCATTGAAGCAAGAATAGGGGACTTCGACATT
This sequence comes from Picea sitchensis, assembly GCA_010110895.2. NCBI lineage: Eukaryota > Viridiplantae > Streptophyta > Pinopsida > Pinales > Pinaceae > Picea > Picea sitchensis. Next base: position 11,995 of record SNQJ01S0085474.1, on the reverse strand, counting down.
GACTGTGTTTTGGATAAGGAAACACAAATGAATATTATGCCAGAGAGAACCCGGGAAGCTATAGGAAGGCCTGCTATGATCCCTTCACTAGGAGGAATAAGTTTATTCAGAGGAGAGATAGTAAACCTATGTGGAAGGCTCTCTCGGATACCTATGACTCTCAATGGAACTTCGACAGAAGAAGACTTTGAGATTATTAAATTTGTTGAAGACAACACCCCGTTTACCATGCTAATAAGAAAAACTTGGATTGATAGAGATCAAGCCAGATGAAAGGAAGAAGAAGAAGTTTTGGAACAGAAGAAGCAAGAGTTAAAAGACTTTATGACTAGAAGGATTGCGCACTTGATTGAGGAACATGAGAGAAGATCATAGATATTTAATAGTAGCAACCTGGATGTTGAAACTAAGAGAACAGTAGAGGATCCTCAAAATATTGAATCACCTATCCCAGACACAAAAGAAGTACTATCTAGGAACCCTAGGAAAGAATTTCAACAACGCAAAGTAACTAAGACCAAAGAAGAAAAGAATCAGAATGAGAAAAGAATTATCGAGACAAAGCTCAATGGAAAGAAGGCTAGAAAGTTAAGAAAGAAAAGGGATAATACTAAAAGGTTACAGGAGGTTCTATGGGAGACTTCACAGAAAGAAAATTTGCAGAATTGGAGCTTCGTCGAGATATTAGAACAATGATATAGGGAACTTGGCCATGACGAAGCAATATAGCCGTTGGGGCCGATATATCCGTTCGACTTTCGTTCTGAACAGATAGAAAATAAATAAATACTCATCATCATCCCATTGGGCCATGCCATAACGGATCGAACAAGAGTTAATGGAGGATCATACCCATTACAAGCCAACCATTGTCGAATTACCTATTTATCTCGTTGCGCCATGCATCGAGAACACTTTTTCCAAATCAAGAATTTTATCCCACAGCCTAAGCTGAGTTTATACATTGATCATTGTGTTATCATTCTCTATCTCATTACCATGTCTCAGTTGTTCCCCAATCCCACGAATTTTTTGCCCCGAGTGCATATGTTGGAAGCATTGAGCGCTACAGAGAAAGCCATTGAGGAAGTTTTGATCGACTTGATGATAGAGAGAGGAGTGTCTACAGGTGTACAAGCATCGTCCACAGGAGCACTTATAGCTTCCCCATCCACTGCTTGAGCAGGATTGTCCCGAACACCCTCTGAAAGATGCTCTAAGCTCGAAAATGATTTCGTGACTGTTAATATTATCCCAAGAATATTACCTGCATATATCCCACCACTAAGAAACACAGTGAACCGAGACAGTGTGCCCATAGATTTTGAATATGAATTGGTCACTGTGTACCTTCCGAAGTGGATACGTTCAGTGCGTACTGACCAAGACAAGATCGCAGACTTGAAGTTTAGCAACTTCAACCTTGGCGACAGGAAGGCATACAGTATGCTAGCCCCGCATAAGTATTTAACTGTCACTAAAGGGAAGAATATGAAGATCATCCCTCAACAATGGACCCATAACCTCGTGCAGTCCACCCTACTAAATGTTATGAAGATCCCGCACTTTGGACGACATTAATAAGTGAGTGTGTGCGTCAAGTTGTTGTTATCCTAATACCATGACAAATACTTATGGTTGAACCACCGAATCATAGTGGATCTGACTTTGATCAGTCAGATCACAGGGTTAAGCATGTACGACCCTGACCCATAGGATTTCTACCTCGGAAAGACCGCATATCGCACTCTCGCCTAGAGAATAAAGGACACTTACGATGATGTAGAGAAGAGTATGCGAAGCTACAAGGTAGCCTCCATAGAGAATTTCGCAGCATGCCTCGGCTTTTAGATGATCGCAGAAAAGTTAGTTCGCAAGAATAGATCGACCCAAGTAATTGGATTTGCAGTTGACCTCGCAGGGAAGTGCTAAGAGGGCCTACAAATGAATTGGGCCAAATACTTGGTGAACCAGCTAGAACTGGACTGTAGGGAAGCGTAGGACCAAGGGTATGAGTTCTATTTTAGCTGGCTGCTCATCTTAATCACTTTCATTGCATGGGATATGTCGTAAGGTGCAACCTTCCCGGATGTCAAGCCCTTTGAACCACTAGATGAGAAGTTCAGTACGTTGTGGTACTCCAACGACATGAAAAAGCAGTGGCAATCAAATGTCATCTTCCACACATATTATAAGGTAGCCATACAGGCCACACCTCGCATAACCCCAAACACACTTCACAGATTTAGACCCTCAATGAAATTTAGTGCGAACTGCCATTTCATATATATCACAGCGTGCACTGATGAGCATAAACAACAACTACATTCATACTACAAGTTAACAAAGGATGAATTCTAGGAGATTACCAAGGAATGGTCAGCGGACCTCCTTGTTCTAGTGGACCCCACAGAGATGTCTAATTTTGATAGCCCCGAAACTGCGTCGAATACAGCCGAACCTAGAAAGATAAAGAAGACCGAAGAGGTCCACGATTTAGATAGTGCATCCGTGAAGACTGCGTCCATCTCAACTGAGAAAGGAGGTGATGGCACATAATTCAAATAGACTAAAGGAAAGGTTACACTGCCAAGAGACGAGGAGGATCCCTCGAATAAAAGGAAGGTTTCCCCTTCGAAACATTCTTCGAGGAAAAAAATGAAAGAAACCAAAACCAAATTCGAGACCAACCTAACCTCAGATGACTTCGACTTCATAGTTTTTGCACTGAACGATGCTTCGCTGGAGATAGCAAAGAAGCAAGAATCCAAGTAAGAGGAAGTGTTCAGTTGCATCAAGGTCGATCTTCAAGAATCGTAGCAGGAACTACATTCCATCCACGCAGTATCCACTGCGCCCCTGACAGTTGGAACACCAGAACTAGATGATGATCTCGCTTAATTACACTGAAACACTGATACATTTGAAGCTCGCCTTTGATGAGATCAGGGAGAAACAACACAAGCCACCCAGGCTTTAGCGCATGTACAAAAAGACCTTGAGGACCAAAGAGGTGTTGTATAAAAGGAAAATCTTTCTCTATAATAAAAATGGGATGAAGAAAAAGAAGAGCTACATCAAAGCACTGATTAGTTTCTCGTTGAGAAACTTGAAGTTGAGGAAAGGGTCTGTTATCACTCCAGGAAACTCTCCTAGGCTGTAAGTCGGAGATGCCTGGTAACTAACTCTTTTTTGGGAAATGTTTTCCTAATAATGATGTTTTTTTGTGGATCAAGATGAATATCTAAGGACTGGACTGTGTTTTCAAGACTGTCTAGGAATATAAAATCTCACAAGGCCTTCTAGCTATGCAGTCAGACAAGGTTTGATTAAATGGGTAAGGAAACAGCTATTGAACCAGATTATACTTCATACCAACAAGCACAATGGGCTTAATATCCAAGAAATATCTTATGATCATCAACTTAATCAATCAACATATGAGATGACAGTCATATACAGATTGAATGAGCATTAACAAAGAACATTCACTCATAAGATATCAGAGACAGGAAAGAGAAATATGACAACACAACTGAGGGAAGATTGAAATCTTTCATATAATAAGAATAAGTCTTTTTGTTACAGTGGCAGCATCATAGAACTCAAAATCGAACCCTTGGTTCATATTCTATTCTAATATTTATAACATTTCAAAGTAGTCCTCTGATCCTAAAAACATGGATCAAATCAACTAAAAATAGCAAGTAAAATCTGTTGCAAAAGAAGTGGGATGCTTCCTCAAAATGAGGTCAATCCCAGATTTGTCTCAATTGATTGTTGGTGATGTGTAGAACAGCCTCCCAAGGCTAGATGATCATTCTTTAATGGAGACCAAGTCGAGTTGGCTGATGTGGCAGAGTATCCTGTCGTTCTGTTCAACATAAATTTTCCATATCTCTTTGAAATAACTCCTTTCTCCATCATATATCAAAAATGACTGTTGAAATGGATCTGATAATTCATTAGACATGCATTGGAAAAGGTTCTGAATCTTTTCATATCAAAAATCCCTGACCTGTGTAAAAACTCATTCAATTCTAGACACACAGACTTTCGGTGGTTGACTGAAACAGTTCCTGGGTGAGTTATCCACTGAAAGCGCCTGTATCGGTGGTTAATGAGCTCAGTGGGGCTCACCTAAACCATCGAATGTTGCACTTTGAAGACCTTTCAAAATTGCAAAAATGACTGTTCTAAAACTTCTTTTAGCACTCAAGCTTTCTTGGATACTGTAGCCTTGACTCGAGCAGACCTTCGAACCTTTGCTGACTGTGTAGGGGAATCTGTTACATCTATTATAGTTGTGGCTAAGTTAGCCAAAGTATCTAAACCAATTTGTTTTTCTTCAGGTGCTTCGAACTCCTTTATATTGAGTCTCAGGGTCCTGATCTGCCTGTATAATTTCATATTTTCTCTAATTAACTCTCTGTTTCTACCTTTGATTGAATCATGTTTTTCTTTAAGAGTTTCATTCTCTTTGAATAGTTCAGCATTTCTCTCGGTGAGGTATGTGTTTTCCTTCTTTATTACCCTCTCCAATACTTCCATCTCATAAATCTCTCGCAGAAGATTATTGATCTTCTTGGTCTTACCTTTCTGAGGCCTGCTTGATGAGGCTTCTGTTTTTTGTTGCCTGTGTGTTTCTGAAGGCTTTGGTGGAGGTATATTTATATTCAGTTTTGCATCTGGTTTGATCTGCAAGTTATCCTGTGCTTTTTCCATTTCCTTCTCTGAATCAGAGTCACTATAAGGTAGGTTGAGAGGGTTCTTCCCTCTGACAAGGTTTCTGTCTTCAAACTTTAACTTCCTCTTGATTCCTCCCTGTTTGCTGGATGATGCTTTTATAGAATCCCTGGGCATTGAAATTCCTTTCCTCCTCCTGTGACTACTCTTGGGAGTAGGATCATTTCTGCATCTAGCCTTCTTTGCTTTTATCTCTGGAGGTTTTTCTGTCTGAAACTCATTCCAGAATAAGAAGAAACTCCATTCTATTTGCTTCCTCTGAAGAGCTTCTTTGACAAGGAGGGTAATCAACCCCTAGTGTGATATTCTGCTTATAACTTTAGTAGGCTGAGTTTTTAGCTGTTTTTCCATCTTGATCAAGGTTCTATGAAAGAAATAAGGTATGTTTAAGTGTTCTCTGCCTGTGAAGTGGTTCAACAATTTAAAATGGTAGTACATCACTCTGTTATAGCGCCCTTCACAGGTGATGTATACCAAAATCGCCTTCAGAAGTGTCTGCCACTTCGATTCAAAATAGGACATAGGGATATCCTTCTTCCAAGTCAAGGTTTTATGCATTGGCAGAAGATATGATCTGAATTCAACATTTGAGGGTGAAGAGGTTTTAAACCAGCAATCCCCTGTTCTAGGCAACCCTGTGTATTCGGAAATAGATGCTTCATCTATAATGAACTCCTCCCTGCCTATTCTGGCAATCCTTCCATCGTATGAGAGGGAAAACGCTTCAGCAACTTGTTGGTGAAAGACTGTCAATTTTTCACAATATGTGAAAACTCCGAACTATTTAAAACACTCTGCAACCTCTGGATGATCTTCAAAATACCACATGCCATCTACTTCGGATCTCAAAGCAGGGCTTTCTTTTGTCATAGCTCAATGCTAACTGTGTTTAACACTATGGGCAACCAGGTGTTTGGAAAACAACGGTTCTGGGAACTAGGGATACAATCGATATTACTTATGAACAAACAATGAAATCATTTGACAGAGCATAGGATTCATAAAATCACTAAAATATCGACCCACATTCGAATGACAGTCTAACTGGGGAAAGCCGAAACTTCAAATTTTCAGGGGCAATTGTATTTATGAAATTTTGACAGGAGATAGCTTCCAGTCTTACCTGATGACCCGATCAGATTTCCTTGGTTCGAGATGCTGGCTAAACTCGGAGACAGCTTGCCAATCGCCAGAGAAAAGAGGAATCAAGATTTTGAAAACACGATTTTGCTGATAAAATCGCGTGATTGTAGTTATCTTCAGCGATCCTCGGGCTTCATCATAACACATTGAGTTTCAAAATGAAAGAACGACCTGCTAATGATGATTGATGTATCTGCCACTGAAAAGGAGGGAAGCTCCATGCAATCGTATCCGGCAATGACCGCTCTGCATGGATTTGAAATAATTAATTTAATGGATAAAACGGTGTTTCAAATCTTTCGGATGGCTGCCACAAACTCACATCATCTCCTGCAATGCGAGCTTTCGACGGTTGTATTCCTCATTATTACACCAATTTTTGACATCTGGCTCGTGCGAAAGAACGAACTTTCTTTCTGATCGTTGAAACATTTTCGGTGGTTGCATGCCTTCTGCCTCGACCCTTTTTTATGTTGAAAATGAACACTTTCGGTGGTTAATGAGCACTCGGTGGGCTCGCCTAAACCACCGAAACCTGATATTTTGCTTTCTTCTTGACCGAACCAATATCAACATGACTTTTGAGATTATTTTGGAAAAACAAACTCTCTAACCTATTGATAAAAATTTTAAAAACAAATTTAGGAACCAACCTATCATCTAAAAATCAAAACAAATCTACTGATTTATTTGAGGAGTTAACATTGGCTCCTATTGGGGATGAACACCTCCCTGTGAGGTTTCAAGAACCACAGAATCAATGCCTTTCCTAGAAAAGAACCTATGAACTAAACTATGTGCTAGTGTTCCATTGGGCATGGAGTTATTGAAAAGTAAAACTAACACTATTTACAATGTCAAGGCTTTGCAGCCTTAGATGAAATAAAGTTTTAGAAACCACCCGTTTACCGGGCCACTGAACACTTCCTCACCCTCCAGATTCTGCAGAATGAAGGTGTTATTGTTTTGCACCTGAGTGATCATAAAAGGGCTTGTCCACAAGGAATCAAACTTTCCATGCTTGCCTTTTTCCTGTCGAAGATCATCCCACTTCAGAACCCAGTCACCGATCTGAAAACTGTCCATCTTGGCCTTTCTGTCAAACGTCCTTTTGATCTGCATCTGATGTGCTTCTGATTTGTCCACTAGTTGTTCCCAAGCTTGTTGCAATTTGACCAAATCCAGCATCCTTCTTACCATGTCATCTTGCTCAGTCTGCTCTTCCTGAAAGAACTTAGCCACATGCAACACTAACTAGACAGGAAATATTGCATCAGTCCCGTAAACCAACTTGAAAGGAGAAGTTCCTGTAGATTTTTTAATGGTTACCCTGTCTGCCCACAGAGCAAATTTTAATTTGGAATCCGAATTATTTTTATTATCTTCTAACAGTTTTCTTATGATTTTTATCAAGCTCTTATTTGACGATTCAGCCAAGCCATTCCCTTGAGGATAGTATGGAGTTGAGTGTACCAGCTAGATGCCCATGGACTCACACATGTTTACCAATGCTTCTGATTTAAACACTGCTGCGTTGTCTGCAACCAACCTCTTGGGACATCCAAATCTGCTCAAAATATTTTCATAGAGGAATTTTATGACCACCTGATGTGTAGCATTCCGGGTAGGGATCGCCTCTATCCACTTTGTGAAGTAATTAGTGGCTACCAAAATCCACTTGTGCTGGCCACTGGATGCAGGATTTATTTCACCAATAAAATCCAAACCCCACTGCTGGAAAGGGTCGTTTACCACAATGGGCCTCAGGGGTAAAGATTTGAGTTGCTGCTTACTGGTGAATCTTTGGCATTTGTCGCAAGATTTGACGAATGCGCACACATCGGTGAAGAGAAAAGGCCAATAATATCCATCCCTCGGGATCTTATGAGCAGTCATCTTCCAATAGTGATGACCACCACAGAAAGCCGAATGAAACTGATACGTTACCTCAACAACCTCTTCTTTATCCAAACACCTGAGAAGCAGACTAGCAGGGTCCCTCCAATACAACTGATTATTATAGATGCAAAATTTGATAGCTCTTAGCTTGAGAGCCCGAGCTTGAGTTAAACTGAGTTCGGGAGGAACTTCAAGTTTCTGCAGAAAATGTATGATGTCAGCGTACCATTCACAGGAGGACAAATGCTCTGCCACTTGTTGACTGTCATGCTGCCCTTCTACTGTCAAATCTGTCTGTGAATTTCCTGAAATTTATGCTATGAGATTAATATCCAGTAACTTATGATTTTCTTCTGCTAAAAGATTGGCGAGGCCCTGACCTTTTACCATCTTGGTGGGTTTTACCTCTATATTGAATTCTATCATTTTTGCTATCCATCTCGCCCTTTTTCCGTCAATATCCGGCTGAGTTAAAACATCTTTTACAAAAGACGAAGGAACATATGCGATGACCTTTGAATGAAGGATGTAAATTCTGAATGATTTTAGAGCTTTTATAAGAGCGTAAGCTTGTTTCTCGATAGGGTCATACCTTAGCTCAGCATCCCGGAGAGTCTTGCTGAAGAAAGCCACGGGATGATGAAAACTTTCCTCATCTTTCTGAAGTAGGACTGTTGCTATCGTGTCATAGGAAGCAAAGGAAAAGACATAGAAAGTCTTGTTGTAGTCTGGGCTGATCAGAATCGGAGACTCGATGATTGCTTGCTTGATATCCTGAAAAGAGTTTCTCGCAGTGTCTGTCCATTTTACTTCAGCCCCCTTTTTCAGCATGCAAGTTATATGTTTAACTAATTCAGCAAAGTTGGGCACAAACCTTCTGACGAAATTAATCTTACCGAGCAATGACTGAATGTCCTTCTTTGACCTTGGTAAGGAGATATTTTGAATGGCCTCCACTCGTGCTGGATCAATCATGACACCTTCGGCTGAGACAATGTGACCCAAGAGCTTACCCTTTCTAAGAGAAAACTGGGATTTCTTGGGATTCAGTGAAATCCCAAACTGTCTGCACTTTAAGAATACTCTTTTYAGATGTTTCAGGTGTTCCTCATGGCTRCTGGAATACACGGTAATATCATCAAGGTATATGAGGACAAATTTGTCCTTTTCTCCCACAAATTCTATATCCATGGCCCTTTGGAATGTGGCMCYGRCGTTCATTAATCCAAAGKGCATMTTGGAGTACATAAAKKTCCCCCAAGGAGTGGTGAACGCAGTCTTCTCCTGATCGTCCGGATGRRHARCAACCTRATTGTAACCRGAAAATYCGTCAAGAAAGGACATGACCYTTGCCCCTRAAATCCTCTGTAACAAGTGTTCCATCTTAGGAAGAGGATAGTTKTCCTTTTTTGAGMATTTGTTCAAGTTTYTGAAATCTACACACAACCTTACCTCCCCATTCTTCTTCCTCACGATCACCAGATTGGCAATCCATTTCGAATATCTCAAGGGAACTATGATCTTGGCATCTAGGAGCTTTTTAATTTCTCTCTTAATCACTGGCAGCAAGAGAGGACTGATAGGCCTGAGTTTTTTCTTGAAAGGAATAGTGTATTTTTCAAGAGGTATCTTATGCTGAATAATGTCGGGATCATAAGTCTTTAAATCACTATATTTCCAAGAAAACACATCGGAAAATTCCTTCAAAACACTACAATATTTTGACTTCTCATCAACAGTCAATTCAGAAGACAAATTAATAAACTTGGGCTGGCCTTTACCTCCAATGTTATGCTCTTGAACAGCTGGATCTTTCTCCTTTTTGTCTGGCTGGTAAGGGACATCATTCTGATCAAACAACCTCTCCAAGGGTACCAAACCTCGAGGTATATAGTTGTTTGGTAGCTGAACAATGTCATGCTGGCCCAACCTCTTCTTTAGCTCAGTTTCTTGTGATCCTTCCTCATTAAGATTCTGCTGATCAATGTGCAGGTCAGAAAACTCATCTACCACTTGGAGAAATATGTTGAGTTCCTCGTCATCTTCAAAAAATTTCCAATATTTGACATTATCAGGTAAGGAGGGTCAATATTTTATTTGAATTTCATAACTGATCTTAGGGGGCATGGGTGGAATGAATGTGCTGGCTGAAACAACAAGAGAATCAGCGAGCTGATTCATATCCCTTGGTATGTATGAAATTTCAAAAACAGAAAAAGAATCACGCAGCTTCCATACCTCGTCTCTGTAAGCCTTTAACCTGACATGTTTAGATTGAAATGTGTTGTTTACCTGCTGCACGATGAGGTCTGCGTCTCCCAATACCTTCAATCCTTTTATCCCCATCTCCTTGGATGAATTTAATCCCAACAGCAGAGCCTCATACTCTGCTATGTTATTTGTGGTTCTGAAGTCAAGCTTGAAGGACAAAGATATGGTCTCCTTTGAAGGAGAGATCAACACTACTCCGGCACCTGCTGAGTCTCTAGTGCTGGCCACATCGATGTACATAGTCCAGACTGTAATGTTTTCACTTTCAGCCTGCTGTTCAATAGGCTTCACCAGCTGCATAGGAGTTTCTTGACCATCGTCAATCTGAAGTATGCATGAACCAAAATCCGTGTCCACGACATAGATAGGATGATTGACGAAATTCTTTCCATCGTTGATGATATAAGCAAGATGGTTTTCCCTGTAAAGTCTCTTCATTTCTCCACCAAACACTGGAATCGTAGCATAGGACAGATCCATCTGTAATATACCTCCTAATCTCTTTCCCCATGACCGAGACAATAGCAGCCCAAACTTAGGTGGAATATCAGCAACCACTACGTCCATAACCATGCTCCTCATTGGTAGCTGAGTAAGGTTTATGACCATATCTTTGATGAGGCCAAGACATTTGACCTTTCTAGAGTCAAAGGAGAAAAGGTCTTGATATGGTTTAGTGACTTCGAGACCAAGCTCGTCCATCACATCCTTTGGCATGAGGTTATGTGATGCCCCGGAATCAAGCAGACAATTGTGAAGGATTTTGTCATGGACATTTAAAGATATGTAAAATGGTGGACAAGAATCATCACGGTCTTCTATCATGGGCCCTATGGTCACTTTAGGCTTATCATCTTGTAGGTTAACAAAATCATCTGATGGAGAGGGCTTAGGCTCAAGATACTTTAAGATGGCTACTTTAAAGGCTTCATTCTTCATGAGTTCAGTTAAAGGCATGGGTATTTTAACTTTTTGAATTTCAGATTCAAAATTGAAATGGATAGATGGTCTGTCTGAAACTTTTACCTCATGGGGAGGAGCCTTTAGGATGACTTGCTCTTTGGCTGGGGGATGATTTTTTTTTTCGAGATCTGGAGGCTGATTGGCATCAACCTCTTTACTTTTCGCTGGGGCAGAATCCTCCTTATCCTTCACAGGGGCAGCAATAGGTGTTTTTGAACCAACACTTTTGGACCTCAAATTGTAGCCTTTCTGACCATCTGTCAAGTAGACAACTTCTTCTACACTTGCTTCCTGAATTTGCTGATCCATCATGGCCTCTTCATAGTCTACCTGTGTCAAGAAGGAAGTATCATTCTTATCACCAAAACAGTTTATTTCGTCTACATCCTCAATTTCATCATGAGGGGGTTGTTGTTCTTCATCTAACACTGCATTTTGAAATGGTGGCCTAACCCTCTGATCATCAACTGGATTTCTATCTCTTTGAAGGATCTGAACTTGTGGATTATTCCTTCTGTAAGGAAAAGCATTTGGATTTCTGGGAGTGAAAGTATTTGGCTCTTTCGCTCTTGTTGGTTGCTGATTTTGGACTTTTAATTTTGACATTTCAGACGTCAGACTGTCTAACATCTTTGCCATCTTCTCCATTTGGCTGCTAGAAGATGAGGAGGGATCTGCAGCAGACTTCTTCTTCTCAGCCGTTCCTTTAAGCTTCTGTGATGCTATGATATTAGACTCTACCTCGAGAGCAGCATCTTGCATTAGAGCAAGCGTGGTTGATCGTCTCTCCCTAAGGATCAGACAAAACTCTGCATCAAAGGCAGCAGAGAATGTGATCTTTGTCGATGCATCGCTTGGTTTAATCTCTCCAAGGATCTTACCAAACATTTTATTGAATCTCTTAATAAAGTCCGAGACCGATTCTCCGTCTCCTCTCTTCAAATTTCCAAATTCAGAAATGTAGTATAACAGA